>JAJIBD010007988.1:0-123365 GCA_021461705.1 Cryptotis parvus
GTGGATAGTGGTTTGGTCATGGATAGTGGTTTGGTTGTCGATAGTGGTTTGGTTGTGGATAGTGGCTTGGCGTGGAAATGGTTTGGTTGTGGACAGTGGCTTGGCATGGATAATAGTTTGGTTGTGGACAGTGGCTTGGCATGGATAATGGTTTGGTTGTGGGTAGTGGTTTGGCATGGAAGTGGCTTGGTTGTGGATAGTGCTGGTTGCTTGAGGATGCACACTGAGGGAAGGTGAAAGGTATGCCATGTCTTAGAAATGTTCCTGTCTTGGCAGTGTGGCAGGGCAGGAGGGCAGTGCTGCTGAGCTCCTGAAGACCCTGGGGCTTTACCTGGCCGCCCTTGTGCCCCCATCCTCCTAGCCCCATGACACTTCTGGCCCCACATCTGCCATCTGTCCCAGTTGGCCTCCAAGTTCTCTGAACATTCTTGGGAGCCTCATCCCTCCTCCCCAAACCTCCAAAGCAAGGGGACCACTGGTTTTCACAAATACCCAGTCAGGTGGAAGGGCAGTTGTTGGATGACAAGGACAGAGGGTTTACACGGGTTGGGGATGCTGTGGGGACAGGCAGGGCCCCTCCTGTTGAGGGAATGTGAGAAGCCTTTCGGGTGAGAATGGAGGGTGTCGGGCCCGCCCAGGACAGCGCTCGCTCCTCTCTTCGACTTGGGCTGACTCCTTTTCGCCTGATCCCGTGCCCCAGACACCCACCTTGCATCCTGCCCAAATCCCAGGGGCCCTCCCTGCAGGGCGCCCCCCGAGTGTGGAAGAGGCTTCCCTAGCCACGGTGTGGGGGTCTCAAGGAGCATCTGGGACTGGGACCATAGCTGAGCTGAGAGCCAGGGAGCGCCAGAAGCTGTTTCCAGGCTGGTGGAGTTCAGGTGCTGTCATTAGAGGCGGGAAGGGGTCTGGCGGGCAGTGAGGGCCTGTGGTCCAGCGCTTGAGGAAAGAGGCCACCATGGCCTGTGTGGTTTTTATGGGGGGGGGAGAGTCATACCCAGTGACACTCAGGGGTTACTCCTGGCTCTTCGCTCCAGAATTACTCCTGGCAGTGCTCGGGGGACCATATGGGATGCCGGGATTGAACCCAGGTCGGCCGCATGCAAGGCAAACGCCCTACCCGCTGTGCTATGGCTCCGGCCCCCATGGCCTGTGTGTTGGGTTGGGAAACCAGAGGGAGCTTTGGAGGTGTGGCGCAGTGGGCCTGCAAGGGAGAAGGCGGGGGCTTCTTGGCACAGGCCCTTCCTGTGCCCCCGGATGTACAGCGGAGGGTCAGGGAGAGTCCCACCTGACCTGGGCTTCCTTTGGGATCCCTCCCCTTTGCCTGGTCCCTCGGACTGGGGGTCCCTCCCTAGCCCCCTACCCAGGCTGCTGAGAGCAGCGGCACTCTCGAGCATGGGGGTGTGCTTGGAGTTGGGGCCCGTGTTTTGCTTATTCCACCAGCTTCCCACGCTGCTAGGAAGGTGCTAAGCCGCCAGATTGGGCGGCATCACCCCCCTCCCTGCTCCGGCTCCAGCGGGAGCTAATATTTACCTGCAGCGTTAGCGGAGTCACTGTGGAGGTGGCAGCGGGGGGCCGGCGGGGCCGCTTCTCCCTTCTCCACCTGTCTGTCTTACCCTCCGGTGTTTTTGGGGAATTGTCACAGCCGTCGTCTTGAAGGCTACCTGATGGGGGCTGCCACCATGAATGGGCAGAGCCAAGCAGTCCTGGGCCAGCTTCCCCTTGCTAAAAGGCAAGCAAGGGCTATGAGTTTGGTGGGTGTGTGGCCTCTGTGAGAGCAGACGCACCCCTGGGCTGCCTGGGAGAGGATGTGGTCACCCTCCATGGGGTACTTCTGTCCAGCTGGCATCACCCCCAAGTCGGGGATTGTGGGAGTGAATGGTCAGGCGCAGGTGCCCGTGTGATGGGCTTGCTGGGGTTAGCCCGGCTGGGACAGTCTTGAGGGGGAGAGACCCTCCCTCTGCCCCAGACGTTGTTCCCAGCCAGCCCCGACGTCTGCTGCCGCCTGGGCCCCACATTCTCAGCTCACTGATGAGCACAGTAGCCAGGGGCAGGGGTGGACATTCACAGCTGGAAGAAGGAGCACTGTCTTGATGGACTTGGACACTGGTCTGGCCTCGGTCTCTCCCCTGCCCTGAGGAAGACGGGGGTGGGGGGGGCACAGTGCAAAGGGGATCCAGGAAGTTGGGTGCTGCTCCATAGAGATGGGGTAGGGGTGCTGACACCCGAGTGGACCAGGGACACCCCTGACCCCTGGCCCCAGCTGCTGGTCAGGAGCCTGTGCTGTAACCATGGGGCAGGATGACCTCCCTGCTTTGTCTTCTCGTTGCCAATAGCTGTCTCGGGGTCTCCACTTGATGGGGGGGGTGCGCTGGCAGGTCCTGGACCGGTTGGGGTACATTTGGGGACACTGTACCTCTTGGACTGCTTGGTCCTGCTCCCTTGCCTCCCCCCCCCATCACCATGGAGGCAGGCGGGCTGCAGTGGCCCTGCCTGTGCTTTTGCCCTTCCCAGGGGCAGTCGGGAGGCGCTAGCTGGGGTGGTCGTTCAGGGGAGGGGAGGCACAGCAGCAAGCGAGCCAGCCTGGGACCCGCTCTCTCGGACCCGTGGCCAGCCCAGCACTCTCTGAACATCGAGCTTTGAACTGGTGGGACAGTTCACTGCAGGGACACAGATGCAGAAGTTCCTGCTTCACCGCCGCGCAAGGCCTCCTGAGGCTGCAGTCGCCCTTTCATCCCTGCTCCTGCTCCGGCTGCTTGTCACCCATTGTATTTATCATCCGGCCCTCCGCTATCCTGGGACCTCCAAGGACCTAGTGACCGTCCACTGTCACTTCATCTGTCCAACTGTCTGTCCACCACTCATTCACCTGGACCGCTTTTTGTCCGCCTGTCCATCCGGGCAGCCATTCACCATCCATTAACCCTCCAGTCACCCCACTTCCTCACCTTCTGTCCACACACCCCAGGGACACATGGGGGAGTACCTGTCTCTGCTGTCACCCCTTACCCCAGAGTCACATGGGGAGTACCTGTCTCTGCTCTCACCCTTACCCCAGAGTCACATGGGGAGTACCTGTCTCTGCTCTCACCCTTACCCCAGAGTCACATGGGGAGTACCTGTCTCTGCTCTCACCCTTACCCCAGAGTCACATGGGGAGTACCTGTCTCTGCTGTCACCCTTACCCCAGAGTCACATGGGGAGTACCTGTCTCTGCTGTCACCCTTACCCCAGAGTCACATGGGGGGTACCTGTCTCTGCTCTCACCCTTACCCCAGAGTCACATGGGGGAGTACCTGTCTCTGCTCTCACCCTTACCCCAGGGTCACGTGGGGAGTACCTGTCTCTGCTCTCACCCTTACCCCAGAGTCACATGGGGAGTACCTGTCTCTGCTCTCACCCTTACCCCAGAGTCACATGGGGAGTACCTGTCTCTGCTCTCACCCTTACCCCAGGGACACATGGGGAGTACCTGTCTCTGCTCTCACCCTTACCCCAGAGTCACATGGGGAGTACCTGTCTCTGCTCTCACCCTTACCCCAGAGTCACATGGGGAGTACCTGTCTCTGCTCTCACCCTTACCCCAGAGTCACATGGGGAGTACCTGTCTCTGCTCTCACCCTTACCCCAGGGTCACATGGGGAGTACCTGTCTCTGCTCTCACCCTTACCCCAGAGTCACATGGGGAGTACCTGTCTCTGCTCTCACCCTTACCCCAGAGTCACATGGGGAGTACCTGTCTCTGCTCTCACCCTTACCCCAGAGTCACATGGGGAGTACCTGTCTCTGCTCTCACCCTTACCCCAGAGTCACATGGGGAGTACCTGTCTCTGCTCTCACCCTTACCCCAGAGTCACATGGGGAGTACCTGTCTCTGCTCTCACCCTTACCCCAGGGACACATGGGGAGTACCTGTCTCTGCTCTCACCTTACCCCAGAGTCACATGGGGAGTACCTGTCTCTGCTCTCACCCTTACCCCAGAGTCACATGGGGAGTACCTGTCTCTGCTCTCACCCTTACCCCAGAGTCACATGGGGAGTACCTGTCTCTGCTCTCACCCTTACCCCAGGGTCACATGGGGAGTACCTGTCTCTGCTCTCACCCTTACCCCAGAGTCACATGGGGAGTACCTGTCTCTGCTCTCACCCCTTACCCCAGAGTCACATGGGGAGTACCTGTCTCTGCTCTCACCCTTACCCCAGAGTCACATGGGGAGTACCTGTCTCTGCTCTCACCCCTTACCCCAGGGTCACATGGGGGAGTACCTGTCTCTGCTCTCACCCTTACCCCAGAGTCACATGGGGAGTACCTGTCTCTGCTCTCACCCTTACCCCAGGGACACATGGGGAGTACCTGTCTCTGCTCTCACCCTTACCCCAGAGTCACATGGGGAGTACCTGTCTCTGCTCTCACCCTTACCCCAGAGTCACATGGGGAGTACCTGTCTCTGCTCTCACCCTTACCCCAGAGTCACATGGGGAGTACCTGTCTCTGCTCTCACCCTTACCCCAGAGTCACATGGGGAGTACCTGTCTCTGCTCTCACCCTTACCCCAGAGTCACATGGGGAGTACCTGTCTCTGCTCTCACCCTTACCCCAGAGTCACATGGGGAGTACCTGTCTCTGCTCTCACCCCTTACCCCAGAGTCACATGGGGGAGTACCTGTCTCTGCTCTCACCCTTACCCCAGGTCACATGGGGGAGTACCTGTCTCTGCTCTCACCCTTACCCCAGGTCACATGGGGAGTACCTGTCTCTGCTCTCACCCTTACCCCAGGGACACATGGGGAGTACCTGTCTCTGCTCTCACCCTTACCCCAGAGTCACATGGGGGAGTACCTGTCTCTGCTCTCACCCTTACCCCAGAGTCACATGGGGAGTACCTGTCTCTGCTCTCACCCTTACCCCAGAGTCACATGGGGAGTACCTGTCTCTGCTCTCACCCTTACCCCAGAGTCACATGGGGAGTACCTGTCTCTGCTCTCACCCTTACCCCAGAGTCACATGGGGAGTACCTGTCTCTGCTCTCACCCTTACCCCAGAGTCACATGGGGAGTACCTGTCTCTGCTCTCACCCTTACCCCAGAGTCACATGGGGAGTACCTGTCTCTGCTCTCACCCTTACCCCAGGGACGTGTGGGAGTACCTGTCTCTGCTCTCACCCTTACCCCAGGGACATGTGGGGAGTACCTGTCGTGGCTCTCATCGGGTCTTCTCTGTGCCGGTTTCAGCCCAGCCACCACTACACCAGACAACCTGGTTCCAGTGACACCCACTGGCCCTTCACGTAGGCACTCAGGACTCTCGGGCAGTTGCAAGATGGGGAAGGAACTTAACTCCACAAGCGATGAACCGTTGACCCCTGGGAGTCCAGCAACTGGATCTTCTCTGCCTTCTGGTGGTCTCTGCGGGGCAGCCAGCTTCAGGCTCCTTCCTGGTATGCGCTGACCCTTCTTGTGCTTTCCAGAGGCAGCTCAGACACTTCTGTCATTACAGTTTGCAGTTTGCTCATCCCTGCACCCGTTCATTCTTCTGCACTGCCAGCCTTGCTGGCCACCCATGCTCATATTTCTTGGGTCTCGTTAAGCATCCTCACAACAAGGTCACTGGAATCATCTTCTGAGCATGTGCAGAGCTGCCTAGCTGCCCTCTGCATTTTTGGTTTTGCTCGCTGCACTGGCGGGCTTCTCTGCATCGTCCCTGCTGGGTTTTCTGCACCTTTCACTGTGCTCGAGTAGTTGGAAGGAGCTTATGTGGCGTGTGCTTCAGGAGCTGTGGAGGTGGGCCCCTTGGCACAGGGTCAAGGGGTCAAGGCTGTAGGCCCTGGCCAGAAGGGAGGGAATTCAACTATCCCAGTTCCAGAAGACACCTGGTTGTCAGCTGGGCCATCCCTGTCTACCTGGAAGGGAATTCCACGGCATTCAGGAGCTGTGCATGTGTGTGGTGGCCATGACACAGTTGAGTTCCTCACCATATATTCTGGTATGGTGTTGGCATATGAAGAGACTCAAACCGTTCTTTCAGGGTCTTTACAAGGAAGTCTGACCATCTTGTGTAGGTGGGTGGCCACGTGATCTTTTGACATCCCCTCTTTTGACATCCAGGTTTGAGGCTCTTCATATTCCTGAATCAACCAGATGCCATTGGGCTACATTGGCACGTGATAGGGTCCAATGGAAATGTTACTGGCGCCCGCTCGAGCAAATCGATGAATAACGGGATTCAAGTGATCAAGTGATCAAGTGATCAAGTTGGCATGGCCCAGCATCAACATGTATTTGTGATCTTCTGCATTCATGTGTCCCCCATCAACTAAGCATTGATTTCTGGCAAGTTCCGATGCTCCTGTAAAGTGATAGAGTGCATGCATCCCCTTGGAGCCAAGCAAACACTTCTTTTTTATCTTTTATGTGCACACGTGTAGTTGTTCACTTTCTGGCGAGCCTGTACATGGTGGGTCCTAGGCACGAAAGCCTCGTGTTGGCATGCCCAGCCCTGGCAAGGTTAGGGACCAACACACAGCCTTGTAGCCATCGTCCACACGGCTGCCATCTGCAGAGTTCCAGTCTCTGAGCGTTTAAGCGTGATGGTCTGGGAGCTCTGAAGCGGGCTCTGGTGATAAGCACCGATTGTTCTCACTGTGGCCGATGGGATCCTTCCTTGCCCTCGTGTCCTGGCTTCTTGGATGCTCCGTGTGTCTCACAGGGCCACAGCTTCTCCCCACGTATTTCTTTTGATTTGTGAGATTCTCTGTTGGAGCTGTGATTTGTGGGCTGTAAATATCTCTTCCCCGCTCAGCTTGTCGTCTCCGCTTGGTTTATGGTGCTTTTCTGTCACACACACGCGCTCATACTAGGGTGGTCAAATTTATCTGCTTTTCCCCCTTTCCGGTGTTTGCTCATTTTGATCTTGTTTAAAAATTCCTTTGAAGGCCAGAGTGATAGTACAGTGCGTGGGTGTTTGCCTTGCACGCGGCTGACCCGGTTTGATCCCCGGCATCCCATAGGATCCCCGAGCACTAAGCATTGATTTCTTAATGCTTCATGAGTGATTCCTGAGTAACCCCTGAGCATTGCCAGGTGTGGCCCCAAAAGTCAAATAAATAAAATTTAAATAAAATAAATAAAATTTAGAAACATTTTAAAAATAAAAAATTTCCACTTACTGGGTTATAAAGTCATCTGTATTGCTCGGTATAAACTATCATTTTTTCCCCATGGTTTTGTTGATCACATTTGGTGCTCTTGGTCCATCTGGGACCAAGATATGGAACCCACTCAAATATTCTCTTCCAGCCCCTGTGAGGAGACCTTCATGAGCTCATCTAGTGGCTGATCTCTGATGGCCTCTGTGTGCGTGTCCACTGCTTTGCCTGCCTGTCCCTTGCTCCTTCCCAGGTCATGTCATGCGGGGTCAGGCTCCAGCATCTTTGTGTGCTGAGTTCTCACACAGTCTGACCGGGGTCTTGTATGATGGCCCTTGGTTCACCCATTTGACTTCTTGGCTCCGTGTGCCATGTGTGACGTCAAACATGGGTATTTGGTTGATACTGAGTTGATAGCTTTATGGGGGGCCAACAGGGATCTTGAAGCCATTTCCTGTTCCTGTTCCTTGAACGTGGAATGTTTCCTCTGAGGTTTCGCCCTGCTTTCAAGACCACCCAGAGAACTTCAGATGTCCTCTGTGTTTTTAGTTGCACCTTGAAATTGTGTTTGCAAACATCTTATGGGGTTAAGGTGCTCTGTAGTTCAGCTGTATGATACACACATGTCCGTGGGTGAACAGACACATGTACCGATCTGCGTGCCCAGTCACTGCCGTTCTTGTGGGGGTTGTATCATGTGTGTCTGCGTCCTGTTTCACACCCTGCTCCTGTGCAGCTCTCTCGTTATTACTCTCCATTGTTTGTCAGTTCTCTGACACTCCACGTCTGCTGACCAACGACAGCTCTGCCGTTTCTCTTGTTGTGCTGGCTGGGACCTTCCGAGGTCAAGTTGAAAAAACCCAGCCTTAGTGCATGTCTCGAATGAGCCCGCCTGAAGCCAACCAGGAGGGTGTTGCTCTGCTCTTCACTCTTGTCTTGGTGCCGCCGCCAGAGGAGGGGAGAGCGGGAGGCAGCTCCCAGGGACCCCAGGTCAGCTACAGGGAAAGCAATGAGGCAGGGCAGGGGCCATTCTCCCTACTACTGTCCCCACAAGGTCCTGCCTGTGACCGTCTGTGGGGGTTGGGGCACGGAGAGTATCAGCTGCCCAGGTCTCCCCAGCTCCGGCCTTGGGAGTGACCAGAAGCTGGGCTGGCTTACAGAGAGTCTCACCCTGCCTCATGCATGCCTTGTCAGTGCCTATCTATCTATCTATCTATCTATCTATCTATCTATCTATCTATCTATCTATCTATCTATCTATCTATCTATCTATCTATCTATCTATCTATCTATCTATCTATCTATCTATCTATCTATCTATCTATCTATCTATCTATCTATCTATCTATCTATCTATCTATCTATCTATCTATCTATCTATCTATCTATCTATCTATCTATCTATCTATCTATCTATCTATCTATCTATCCATCCATCCATCCATCCATCCATCCATCCATCCATCCATCCATCCATCCATCCATCCATCCATCCATCCATCCATCCATCCATCCATCCATCCATCCATCCATCTATATCTGTTCATTCGCTCATTCGTCCATTCGCCCATTCGCTCATCCATTTGCTTTTTGGGTCACAACCAGCAATGCTCAGGGGTTACTCCTGGCTCTACACTCAGGAATTACTCCTGGCGATGCTCGGGGACCATATGGGATGCTGGGGATCGAACCCAGGTGGGCCGCATGTAAGGCAAATGCCCAACCCGCTGTGCTATCTCTGGCCCTTGTGTGTGTGTGTGTGAGCACGCTGTGTGTGTGTGTGTGTGCCGCATGCAAGGCAAATACCCTCCTCCCTCTGTGCTATCTTTCAGGCCTCTTTGTGTGTGTGTGTGTGTGTCCAATGCACGCTGTGTGTGTGTGCTGCATGCAAGGCAAATGCCCTCCCCACTGTGCTATCTCTCCGGTCTCTGTGCGTGTGCGTGTGTGTGTGTGTGTGCCACATGCAAGGCAAATACCCTCCCGCTGTGCTATCTCTCAGGCCTCTTTGTGTGTGTGTGTGTGTGTGCTCACGCGCATGCGTGTGTGTGTGTGTGTGTGTGTGTGTGTGTGCTGCATGCAAGGCAAATGCCCTCCCCACTGTGCTATCTCTCCGGTCTCTGTGCATGTGTGTGTGTGTGCAGACGCCGCAGTGTGTGTGTGTGTGCCGCATGCAATGCAAATGCCCTCCCCATGTGCTATCCCTCCGGTCCCTGTCAGTGCCTTTAAAGCCTCGTGGTGATAGGGCTGTGACTGTGGTCTGGGGCCGTGGTTCCTCTGAGCCCCGCAGGTCTGAGCTGATGCCCCAGCCTGGCAGGAATGCTGGGTCCCTGCACCATCCCTCACTCTGGCTGCTGTGGTGTGGGTGCCCTTCCTCACTCGCACCCCCATGCAGGGCTTCTCCACCACAGCTCCCGAGCTCTCCACTTTGGAGAAGGGAATGCGTCAGATGCAGGTGACCACCTAATGCGCCCCACCCCCTCGCCTCTGCTCTGGTCCCTTGGGGACCTGGATGTGTCACTGCTGAAGGAGTGTCTGGTCAGTGGACATCAGCATGGACACTCCCATTTCCCATTTTGGGGTGCCCTGGGCTCCAGGCATCTGTACCCCAGCGGCCCGCGCGTGTACATTGGAAGGGGGTGGGTGGACTTTCCACAAAGTGAAGGTTTCTGAGCAGGTGGGGTGTGGGTTAGATGCTGCTGGCGGGTGGGAGAGTGGCCAGCACGGTTAAAAATAACCTGCACACACAGACTCCTGAGCACTGTACAACCAGGGGTGTGGAGGGACTGGGATGTGCCAAGTCCCTGGTGGCTCGTGGCTCAGTGTGGCCACAGGAGCATTGGTGAAGAAGAGACAATGCCAGCTGCTCCTAAGGATGGCGTCAGGATGGGGTCAGCCTGGGGAGGGGTGACTCAGGCTACCCTTAGAGTTACTGAGCACAGGGAGACAGGAGTCTGTGGGGCCTGACACGCCTTTCCCCTGCTCGTTCCCCCCTTTTCTCCCTTCTGCCCTCCCTTCCGGAACCCCCTCATTCTTCCCGAACCCCCTTGCAGCTGCACGCTGGGGAGTCCAGATAGTGGGCCATGCTTAGGTCCGCGCGGTGGCCCCTTGGGAGGTCATTGTGAGCGGGGACAACCCTGCGGGTGTCCAGGCACAAAGGGACTGACCAGGGAAGTAGGACTCGGGACCCCTTGGCACGAGGTGGTGCAGAGCTGTGGAACGAGCAGCCATCGCCAATGTCATCAGTGCTGGTGGCATCTGGTACCTCGGGGACCCAGAGCGTGGGCACTTCAGGCCCCCAAGGTCCTGCTCTCCCCACCCTCAGTCCTTCTGCTTCTGCAGGCCTTGAGCCCTGCCCCACCGTGTTGGTACGTGTTGGTACACCGTGTCGGCACCGTGTTGCTTCTCAGAAACCTGGGTCAGCCTGAGAAGTGGGCGCCTCTCCCTGGAACCTGTCAGGCTTGTGGTATGCGGGCGAAGAAGTTGGGTTTCAGGGCTGAAGCATCGCCTGGCGTGCAAGAGCCCCAGGGTCCATCTGCTGTGGCCCAAACCCGGCCTCCCCTGTCAAAAGAGATAAAGGGGTTCAGGGTCAAGAGGCCGAGGGGTGACTCCTGCTGTACCATTCACCCCCTTTCTGCCCCATCCCGGGAAATTGGCATCATCAGCTTTGCCCCCTCTTGTGTACGTCGGAGGTTATCACGGCCCCTGCCCCCAAATCCCTGCTCGTGGCTGGTGGGAAACGAGAGGGTTCTCCCAGGGCCCTCAGCAGCTCAGCGTTCAGTGCTGATTACCACAAACACAGTTAAGCCCATGGCTTGTCTGTGTGCAGTCCAGACATGTCGGGTGAGGAGGCACGGGGCGGGAGTGCGGGGGTAGGAGTGGGTGCACGAGACGGACTTTGTGGTTCTTGGACCAGTAACTGACACGTGATGTTGGGGGGGGGATGATGTGCCTGAGTGCGGAGTGACCGCGTGAAAAGGGGCTGTGTGTGTGCTTGTGTGTGTGTGTGCCCGAATGATGGAGGGACTGCGTGTAAAAGGGGCTGTGTGTGCGCCACTGTGTGTGCGTGTGCCCGATTATGGAGGGGCTGCGAGCAAAAGGGGCTGTGTGTGTGCATGTGTGTGAGTGTGTGCCTGAGTGATGGAGTGACTGCGTGAAAAAGGGGCTGTGTGTGTGCTTGTGTGTGTGTGCGTGTGCCCGAATGATGGAGGGACTCGGCGAGCAAAAGGGGCTGTGTGTGTGCATGTGTGTGTGTGCGTGTGCCCGAATGATGGAGGGACTGCGCAAAAGGGGGGGTGGCTGTGTGTGAGCGGTGCCTGAGTGATGGAGTGACTGCGTGAAAAAGGGGCTGTGTGTGGCTTGTGGGAGGCGGGCCCGAATGATGGAGGGACTGGAGCAAAGGGCTGTGTGTGCATGTTGTGCGGCCCATGATGGGGGACTGCAAAAGGGGCTGTGTGTGTGCATGTGTGTGAGTGTGTGCCTGAGTGATGGAGTGACTGGGTGCAAAAGGGTCTGTGTGCATGTATGTGTGTATGTGTGTGTGTGAGTGTGTGCCCGAGTGATGGAGTGACTGCGTCAAAAAGGGGCTGAACTCTGTGTGTGTGTGTGTGTGTGTCCCCGTCCATCCGGTCTCGTCTGCCCTCCTGCCCGTCTACTGGAGTGGCTTATTAAGAAGTAACCAGTTCAGAGACTCCTTTTGATCACAGACTTTGTTTCCAGGTTCCGGTTTCCCAGAGGTGTCCGTAGGGGTTATTCGGGACCTTCAGAAGTGCCTGCAGAGTGTGTTGCGTTAGCCTGTGTCCGAGGCTCCTGGCGGCAGAGGGATCCTTGCATGTGTTTGGACACTTGGCAGAATGTGGGGACGGATCCCACTCGGGCATGCGCCTTTGCATGGCAGCAGAAGTGTGTGGGTCTCTGCGAAACGTGGACCCTTCCCGAGGGGCAGAGGACCAGGCACTCGCCTGCTTCTACAGCGGAGAGGGAGAACCAGTTCAGACGGGAGGGGAACCAGTTCAGACTGTCGTCCATTTTCTCTTTCTGGAAGCAGCGTTTTCATCTCCTCGGTTTCGTTTTCCACAGAAAGGTGCAGAGAATGTTCTTTATGTGGGGCACTTCATGTCTCCTTTTCATAACCCCCAAATCTTCTTTCAGTTCTGTTTTTAAAGAGCAACCAATACTCCTCAGAGGAGAACGAACCCTGTAATTCTGTTGTTGATAAAAGGCGAGTGAGGCTGGTGCTGTGTGGTCATACCCATGTCTTGCCAGAGCTTCCTTGATTGAGATTAAGGAGGGCAGCTGGCAGCAGAACAGAGACCCCAGAGGAACCCCCTCAATGTACAGGGGTAGGGACCCCCTTGTACAGCATCCCACTAGTCCTGGATGGAGCCTCAACCTCCTTTAGGACTCGAAGAGAGCCCCAGAGGGCCTGCTGGTGGGCAGGCATGAGGTGCTGACCACAGGGAGCACAGAAGTGAGTGCTGTGGGTCAGGGCAAAGGGCGAGGGGCCGGAGAGAGAGGGCAGCAGGGAGTGTATTTACTTTGTACCAGGCTGACCTGGGTTCGACCCCCGGTGTCCATAGGGTCCCTCAGAGCCCATCAGGAGAGATCCTGAGCACAGAGCCAGGAGTAAGCCCTGAGCATCTCTGGCTGTGACCCGAAAACAAACAAAAAAAAACTGAAAAGAATTTTTTTTTGCCACTCTCCCTCACCTGGCACTTTTTGCCAGTAGGGCTGAAATTTTTGATGCCAGACTTGGTGATGTGTCAGTGTAGGGAACTCCAGCGCACAGAGGCACGTGGGTCTCGGTCAGCACTGGGGATTGCACTAGCGTCCTTGTGTGAGCCAGGCATGCACCCCTGAGCTGTCTCCCAGGCCACTGAATCCTCGTCTGCTGAGGGTGAGGCAGCCGGACGCCACAGGCAGTGAGTGGGTGTTGGGTATGGGGGCACCCGGGTGGAGATGGAATTGTGGGCTGTCTCAGAGCTTGCTTTGAGCCTGCCCCTTGGGTTGAGATATTGAAAGGGACCCTGGCTGGGAGAGGGAGGCCCACGGGCTGGTCTGGGAGCGAGCTGGGAGCCTGAGGCGGCACAGGGAGAACGAAGACTCAGGGAGAGGGTGTGACCGTGCAGAGATGGGGGAGGTTGCACCCACATTCCAGAGAAAGGTGGAGGGAGAGAATCTGGGCACAGGCGATTGGAATCCCAGGAGGGAGGGGGAAGAGGGGTTCCTCAGCAGCACGGAATGGCCAGGGAAGACAGCAGCCTCGTGTGAGAGACAGCGGGGTCTGGGGTGCAAGAAGGCGGGCCTGGGTCTCCCTGAGTGTCTTTGTAGCGCCGTCGTTGGGTCCCCCTCTCACGGAGAGGCTTATTCACGCGGTTATTTTACACCAGGTGGGCGGGAGCAGCTGTGGCGTGTAGGAAGAATTAGGCATAGAGGGGTGTGGTGATGGACAGGTGGGGCCAGAGAGAGGAGGCTGGTGCTAGCCCCTGTTGCTGGGCAGCCCTGCAGGGCCATGTCCGGGTCCATGGAGCCAAGACTGGGCCTGGCTCTGCCTGCAGGGAGCGTGAGCTTAACTCCTGGTTGGGGTGCCGGGTGGCCGGGGCAGGGGGCTTCCCTTTTGAGTTCTGAGTCCAGGGTTCCAGGGGGGCAGTGGCATGGCGAGCTTCTGGCAGTTCCCAGCCATGTCCTCATTCACGGCCCCCATCACTGGGGTTGCTCCCTGTGTGCCTCACTTGGCAGAGGCCAGGCAGGCAGCATGTCTGGACGTGGAGGCAGGTCGGAGTCCTGGGAGCTTGAGCTATAGCACAGTGGGGGAGAGCATTTGCCTTTACATGACCAACTCAGGATTCGACCCCCGGCATCCCATAGGGTCCCTGGGCACCACTAGGAGTAATTCCTGAGTGGAGAGCCAGCGGCGACCCCAAAGCATCACCGGTAATGTCCAAAGACAAAACAAAAAAGAGCACAGCAGGTAGAGAGCTGACCTTGCATGCAGCTGACCCAGTTTTGATCCCCATATGGACTCCTGAGCCTGCCAGGAGTGGTCCCTGAGGACCAGGAGCAAGCCCTGAGCACCGCCAGATATGGTCCCCAAAACAAACAGGAAAAGGTGGGGAGCTGAATCATGCGCTGGCTGGGCTGACACAGTGCACCTCTGAACCCCCCACTGCTCTGTCCACCCATCTCTCTCCAGCTCCAGGACAGGGGGCCTCCCTCTAGTCTCACCTCAGATGAGCACCTCCAGGAGCACGTGCTGGGGCAGAACCTGAGTGCAGGCAGCAAAAGCAGAGCAGTGTAGTGCTGGGATGTGGCCAGACAGCAGAGAGGAAAGAAGGAACCACGGGAGACGCTGAGCCCAGACCCCTCCTGAAGCTCCCCTTCTGCTCGGACTTGGGGGGTAGAGTTGGGCTGCAGGGGGGGCAAGGGGAATTGAACGTTGTGTGTGGGAGTGAGAATGTGGGGAATTACTGCACTAGGTCCCTCAGATCCATCTGGGTTCATGTAAAGCCTTTGGCTGCTGTGTCCTGAACGTGACTGTATGTGTGTGTTAGTGGCATGTCTTGTGGCTGCTCCTTCATGCGTGTGTGTGTGGGGGGGGGTCTGTGTGGGTTTGTGCGTGAGGTGTGTGTGTCTTCCACCTGTCTGGCCCATGGTTTTCAAGCACCAGCAGACAACTGGTTGCACTGTACTGAGAGTTGGGGTTTGGGCTCAGCAGAGTTTTCTTGGGGCGGACTCTTATGAGGGCCCAAAGTCTCTGGAAGTCCAGAAACACGGAGCCAAACCCTAGGGCGCCGCAGTGTTTACAGTGCCCGGTAGATGGCGCTTCAACAACAGGAAACTACAGTTCCTGGGCAGGAGAGTTTGTGTGAAACCATTTTTTTGCCACCACTTATGGCCAATTGCTTATTTTCCACATGGCCTCTGTGAGCCCTTAGTCGGGCAGTGGAACTGGGACCAATGGAAGGAGCATTTCCACCCGGGTTCCCTTGGATGAGCATCACGGCTCTCACCAGGCCTTAGGTTTTCCCTAAGGATCCTGTGTGTTCATGCGTGTTTGTGTGTGTGTGTGTGCATGCGTGTGGCTGTCACAAGCTGACTGTGCCCAGCTAGTGCCTTCCTACCCTGCTCCCACCATCACTGGGCCATGGGGTGAATGTTCCTGGAGGCCCTCGGCCCAGTAATTCCCATCGTCCAGTGCCCGAGTTCTTCAGACACTGGACCATTGGGAATTCACAGTCCACTTGGGTACCGAGGCACTGAAGCTGGGTACTGGGCAATGCCCGCCATCAGGTCCTGCTTTCATCTCCCGAGACGGCTCCCAGGCCAGGCTTGGTGGGCCTCAGGGGTTCCGAGTCTTTCTCAGAGTAGGCACTGTCCTGACCCCGGGGTTCCCAAGTGGCCAGGGTGCAGTGGGAGAGGGCTTTTGCTTCTGGTTTGTTCCCTTCAGGAAGACTTTCAGGGGTCAGTGCTTTTTATTTTGTTTTATTTTATTTTTCTCCTGCAAAGCTTACAGTAGACAACCAGTTTGTCCTGTGGGCTAAAGTGAGGCTTATGTAACTGGAAATGATTCAACCTGCTCACACGCAAATGGCTAATTTGACCGTTAATGCTGTAGCCCCCTGGCAGGGAGAAGGCGGGGAGTTGCGGGGCCTCCGACAGCCATGGCTGGCGGCGCTGGTGGTGGCAGGGGAACCGTGAGGGTCTGAATTCCCCCTTACGGTTCTCCTGGGCCATCCTCAGAGCCATTGAGATCATCTTGTTGCCTCTATTCCTGCCTCACTCCCCCAAGGAATCTTGTGCGCTCAGCTCCCCTTCCCCAAGCCAGCTCTCTCTCCTGTCCTGGTCCATGTGTCCGGCCTGTCTCTGCAGGAAGCAGGAAGACCCACCAAGCACCCATACTCCCGAGGGGCACCTGCTGTCTCCAGCTCTCAGCCCGCAGTTCAGGAGCCCGTAGAGAGGCAGGGGGGCCCAGCAGAGAGGCAGCACTGAAGCCCAGGACTGAAGCCCAGGGTTCTCTGCCTTCCTGAGCTTCTCCGGGGAGGCGAAAGGCTGGCGTCCTGCTTGCCCCAGGCACCACCAAGACAGAGTCCTGGCGGGGCTCCCAAAGCACAGGCAGGAGCGAGCGCCCATCAGACTTTCCAGCCTCCCGGGAGCGGGGTCTGTTGCGCCCTGCCAGGTCCTCTCTCCTGTCCAGTCCTGACCCCACAGTCAGTGTGGACAAATGTGGCGCCCAGATCGTGGCCTTCAAACAAGGCCAAGGGCCACCAGCTTGAGCCAGGCGGGACCGTGGTCAACTGCGGATGGGACTTGTGGTTCCCGGTGCCGCTGTCCCTTGGCGTGCCGGTGCCAAGTCTGATAAGACGAAACCATCACTCTCCTCCGAAAGACAGCGAGGGCACAGATAGCACCCCCCCACACCCACAGACCCTGCACCGTAGCACTGAGGCGCTCGCTGCCTCCCACCAGCAACCACTCTCGCCCCATAGACAGTATACACAGCACACATGGCCCCCACACCACCACGTCACACCCAGCACCATCGAACGCCACACAGTGCACACCCCGCACCCTATACACATATCATACACACTTCACACATCCACACACACCGCACCACACATCACACTCACACCATCTGTACTCCACACAACACACATACCCACCCCCATACACACATCATGTATCTCGTATTTCACACACATTCTCCATACCACACTGTCCTACCACATGGAGTGTCATACCACTCCATACCACACCTCGCATTCCATCCTGTCCCTATTCGACACCCCACACATCCCACCCCACGCACCCCACACACACATCACATACCGCACGTAATTGCACACTGTCCACACCCCTGATGCCCACATTGCACACATAGACGCCGCACAACAGCCAGCTGACTGGGCCTGTAAGGGGCATCCTTGCTTCCCAGGGGTCCCCACTGTCCCCACGGCAGCCCTGGCTGCTGGTGGCTGTTGGAGACTGTCCCTCGATTTCCTGGTCACAGAGACTTCCCCTTCACAGTCTCATCTGGGTGTGTGTGCCCTTATGTGTGTTCACATACACACACATGCTCTCGCACTCCAACATACTCCAGTAACACACACACACACATACTCTCCCTCACACACATGCAGTCCCTCAACTACACTGCTCACACACTCCCTCACATGCACATTCTCACAGTCATTCACACACTCCCTCAACCATGCACACTGTCACATTCTCACACATTCGCACACACACACTCCCTCAAACACCCTCCAATACACATGAATTTTCACACACTTGTATACACAGCTCTGCAACCACACTCCCCCACACCCCATTCCCTCAACACTCATCACACCCACATACACTCTCCCCCACACACACACCCTCACAAGCACCCCCTCACGAACACACTCACACTCCCCCTCTCACAACACACACACACTCTCCCCTTCACACACACTCCATACACACTCTCACTCTCCCACACTCCCTCAGGTTCACGTTCACCCCTTCACACTCTCCCCCTCACACTCCTTACACATGCACTCACATTCCCGCACACACACGGTCCCTTCGCAGTCTATGGCGCTCTGCCTCTCCCCATTCCATGTGTGTACACCAGTGCTGCTCAGCTGTCACCCCTTCCCACGTCTTCATCACACAGTGACACCGCCACCTGCTAGAGCTGGCCTGAGTGTGTTCTTACCCGTGTGTGTGTTGGTGCACACATGTGTTGGTGGAGAGAACGCTGTCTGTGTTGGTGGAGAGGAGTGTGTGTATGTGTGTTGGAAAGGAGCTGGTGTGTCTCTGTGTTGGAGAAAAGTGTGTGTTTGAAAGCAGAGAGAGAGAGAGAGAGAGAGAGAGAGAGAGAGAGAGAGAGACTGCATGTGTGTGTGTCTACCTGTGTTGTGGGAGCAAAGTCTGACCAAGTGGAGGAGCCCCTTCCCCCCACCCCACCCCCCAGCCTGTAATGAAGGGCAGGGTAAGGCCAAGCCCCCTCAGATAAGGTTTCTTTATTACAGGTGTGGGTTGGGGGGTCCCAGCAGAGCTGATATGGAGGGAAAGGTGTGTGGGATAGCAGCAGGATTCCTGGGAAAAGTTTCCCGGCGGGGGGGCCCTGATATGCAGACAGCCCCCTTTGGAGAGATTCAGGTCCCGGGGGCTCTGCATTCAGACGTGGCTTGGGTGCGGCGCAGGCACCGTTGCGCCCAGAGTAACTGAGATGCCCGCACCGCGCACTGGGCTCAGCTGCCGGGCCAGGGTCCCGGTGGGGGCGCCCCTTGGCAGGCCCGGCGTGCGCCTGCGCGCCCCAGCGCCCCGCGCCCCCGCGGAGCCTCGGGGGCCGCCCACTGCGCCCGCCTCCGCCTCTCGGCCCGGCCCCGCGGTCGCTCGGGGGCGGTGTCTCCCCGCGGGAGGGGGCCCCCGCGGCTGCAGCCCCGCAGTCCTGCCGGCCAGGACCTTCCAGCGCCTTCCATCCCCGCCCCCGCCCGCGCCGCGCCCCTGCGCCCCGCTCGCTCCCGCGCCCGCTCGCTCGCCGGCCGTGCGCGCCGGGCCTGGGCTCTCCTGCGGGGGTGTGGGGCTGGGGCTGGGGGCCAAGTTCGGGCCGGGGGCAGCTCGAGCGCCCGCCACCCCGGGGCGCGGCTGCAACCTGTTCGCCCCGCACGCCCGGGGCCGGCGCAGCCGCCCTTAGCCGCCGCCTGCTGCGCGGGGAGGCGGCCTGGGCTCGGCGGCGCCCGCCACGCTGCCCGGCCCAAGCCCGGGGGCCCGGGCGGCCTGCGACCCTCGCCTGCCGGCGCCAGCGGGACCCTACGAGGCGTGGTGGAGTCTGCGGGAGCCGCCGTCCAGTCCGCGACCCCATCCCTCCCCCGCAACCGAACGCTGCGTCCGCGCGCCGGCGGCTTGGAAGACCCCAGCACCCCATCTTGGCTGTGGGAGGCCCTCGACGGACTTGCTGGGGCACCCCTGGCCTGGCCCCTCTTTCTTTTCGTTTTTTTTTAAAGTTCTTTTGTGCTCGTGCCCCCCCTCCGCACGCCCCCCCATTACCAAACTGTTACCTAGCGGGGCGGGAGCGGCCTCTCCTAGAATTAGGAGGTGCGTCTTGCAGAAGCCGAGCGGTTCGCGGAGCCGACGCCCCCCCGCCCCCACCCCCAGTTCCTGAACGCCGCCCCACGCTGGCATTTTGAAGGGGTGGGGGAAAGGCATTGCTTCAGAAACTGAGCACCCCGGAGCCCCAACCAACCCCCGCTATTTTTTTCTTCTTCCTTTTATCTTCCTTTTTTTCTCTCCTCTCCCACCTTCCCCACCCCCATTCTGGAGGAATGGAGCTTGGTGCACGGTGCATTTAGATTCAACAGTTCGGAGCAAGCAGCGGGCTCGCTGGGAAGAGCTCGCGGGGCTGCCCGGAGGAGGCGGCGGCGGCAGCAGTTCGGGCTGCGATCGGCGCGGAGTCCTGCCGGCCGCGGGCATCCCCTTGCAGCTTCTGTCTGTTCCAACTTTAGGATGGCTCGCTTCGGGGAGGCGGTGGTCGCCAGGCCCGGCTCGGGCTCGGGAGACTCGGACCAGAGCCGTAACCGGCCGGGGACCCCGGTGCCGGCCGCTGGGGCAGCGGCCGCCTACAAGCAGACCAAGGCGCAGCGGGCACGGACCATGGCCCTGTACAACCCCATCCCGGTCCGGCAGAACTGTTTCACCGTCAACAGATCCCTCTTCATCCTCAGCGAGGAGAACATCGTCAGGAAATACGCCAGGAAGCTCACGGATTGGCCATATCCTTTCTTGCCCGGCTCAGCCCCCTCTCTCCTTTGCATTTCTGGGGGCCCGGGGCCCCTGGCCTGCAGTGGAGGTCCCCCTCCTCCACCCCCCCCCCCCTTAAACCGTGGTCCCCCTCCTGCCCCGTTTGGCGAAGCGCTTGCCAACAGGCACCGCCACAAGGCACCGGAGTAGCTTTTCTTTCCAGGTAAGACTTTGCATCTTGCTTTTCCCTCCGTGGACCCCTCTGGCACCTCACTCCCACCCCGTCCCGGTGCACGGTCCTCTTGTGAGATCAGATGTACCCTCCACACCGCTCCCGCCCCCGTGGCACCCTGCATGTTCTGTTTGCAGTGTCTGTCTCACCCCCCAAGATCCCCTTGGGCAGCATCTGCCCATGGGGAAGTTTAGGCTCCAGGCGGGGTTTGAGCCTTTCACAAGCGTCCGGAGATGCTTGGGACCCAGCCCCAGGACAGAGGGACACATGGACAATGGAGCAGGCGCCACGCCAACTCCTGGGGGACCCTGCTTTAAGTTCAGCTCCTAGTGGAGCCGGGGAGTGTGTGGGTGTGGGCGGGGGGTCTCTCCGCAGTGCCACTCTGCCTGGAAGAGAGGCTCGGCAGGGCCGTGGGTCCTGGGTGTGTGTGCTGGGGAGGGTTTGGGGTTTCTTTTTGGCTTCGAGACACTCAGGATCCAGATGGATGGGGCAGCCTGAGTTCACCTGTGCGTTGGGTCCCCGTGTGCCCAGCGCTGCTCCCGGGGAGAGTTTGTGGCTATGCCAAGGTTTGCAGCCCCCCCCCCCCCCAAAGAGCATGCAGGCACAATGGAGTGCAAGCCACGAAGCTTGCTGCGAGCCTGGAGATTCTTGCTAAGAATTCAGATTCTTGGCAGAGCCTTTAGGAACGGGGTTTCTGTCGGTGGCGAAGCGCGAGGCAGGCGGGGGACAGGGTGCAGGTGAAGAGAGGGTTGGGGCTACTGCACCTGCAGAGGCTCCCCAGTGCCCGGACCCCACGCTCCAGGTGTGCAGCGACCAGGCAGCTGGAGCACGGCCCCAGGTTCTTGCAGTACCAGGCTGGGCCCCTGGCAACCCACACGGGTGTCCGGCCTTCCCTTCCCCCTCTTCCTCCCTGCTTCCCGGCCACCGCGGTGCAGCGATTGGCTGGCGCGAGGCGCTGCCAGCAGCCCCCATCATTAGAAACGGGGACCATCTCCCAGCCGCTGCCTGCAGCCCTGCCTCCCCTGCCCCGTCTTCTTGCCTTCCCACCCCCTCCGCCCCCCGTGGAATGACGGGGGCACTGCAATGCGTGAGTGGGAGCGTCTGGCGAGGGGCTCGGGGCGGAGGGAGGGTCCCCGCCCCGCAGTCCGGACGCGCGCACCGAGACTCATTGTGTGAGCGGCGCGCGTGCGCGCGCGTCTGCCGGCCCCGCCCTCGGACGCCCCCTGACGATCCCGAGCTGGTCCCACCCACCAGGTGCTGCTGGGGCTCCGCGCCCCTACACCCCACTCTCCAGGGGTAGCGTTCGCTTTGCCGCCTCCCCGCCCATTGCAGGGCGCCGGGCTGGCCAGCGGGCGGCGCCCTCTGTGGCGGTCGCGCCTGAGAACCTCCCGGGTGGCCGAGGGTCCCCCCGCAGACCCCTGGGCCGCCCCACTCTCCGGCACTTCCGGCCACCCAGCCCGAGCCCGGAGCACGTTTCGCGCACCACGTGGCCGCCTCCGCTCAGGTTCTCGTTTCCGCTGCGCCAGGTTCCTTGGCGCGCGTGTTTCCAGCGCCCTTTCCTTGTGTGGAGCCAAAACGGGGCGCACTGAGGGCCCCACCCGGAGTTTGCAGCCTGACAGCTTCTTGCCACGTCTTCATGGGTGCGCCTGACCCCCATGCCCTGGGGAGTTTAGCTGTGGTTTGGCAGGTCTTTCAGGCTGTGGCCATAGGGTCGCTGCAAAGGTGGCTGAGCAGGGCGGCCTGTGCCGTGTTTGTACCCCCTCCCCGCCCACCCCTGTGATTGATTCATGCCCGTCTCCCCCACTGGTGGCCCCGTGGGAGGATCCATTTCCGTGAGCACTGCGATACCCCCAGAATTCCCTCCCATTTCTAACCTGCCTTCCCTCCCTTCCAAACATCCAGCACCTAAAGATTACTCTTCCCACCCCTCCTTTTGGAAGCCTCTTGCCTGGTTGCCCTGGATGAGTGGCTGGTGATCAGGCAAGCTTGGGGGCTGCGCTGTGACCTTGAAATATTACCCACTTCTCTTGGCTGCTTCCCTGAATCGGTACAGGAGCACCGTGGTGAGGAGTTCCTGGGCACATTAAATGAGTTAATACACCTCAGGTTCCTCCTGAATGCTCTTGGTTACCCTTTACCACGAGGCCATGGTGTTTAACGGAGATGTTTTCGCATATGGGAAAGGGAGAAGTGAGAAATGATTCTGGGGTGAGGGGAGCTTTGGGCCTTCAGAGAGGCATGGAAGGGAGTGGGGGCTTATTAAAAATTTAGACTTTTGGACCCCTGTTCGGACTCAGTGAATCCAGGCCTGTGTTTTCATCAGTGCTTTGCGTTATCGTTATGGACATCAAAGTTTGGGCGTCCTTCTTGGCCCTCTAAGGCCCAGGTCACTGGAGGCCGACTGGAAACCCCCAATGCCTTCCCTTGAAGGGGCATGTGCTCCACCAAGACTTCTGAGCCCTGGACATCTTGGCTGGCTGTGTCCCACTGCATTGGACCTTTGGCACAGTGGCTGAGCAGTGGTGGCTTCCCAGAGGTGCCTCTGATCTGGGTGGGGTTGGGCGATTGGCCCCATCTAGTTCCTCATAGGAAAGATCTGGATTTTTCTGGAACAGATGCCCAAGACATCCCGGGTTTGGCGTGTCTGCTGGGGGGTGCAGGTCCGCAGCCCGCTCCAAAGGTGCCTCGGTTTTTTCCCCCCTTTCTGGGAAGAGAGAGAGAGAGAGAGAGAGAGAGAGAGAGAGAGAGAGAGAGAGAGAGAGAGAGAGAGAGAGAGAGAGATTGTGTTAGAGAGAGAGGAAAGAGAGAGAGAGGAGAGAGATTGTGTTTGAGAGAGATTGTGTTAGAGAGAGAGAGAGAGAGAGAGAGAGAGAGAGAGAGGAGAGAGAGAGAGAGAGAGAGAGAGATATTGTGTTTTCCTGCCGGGCTGTGACTGCAGCGCACTCCGTAACCTTTTTGAAAATGCTAATCTGATTTCAAATGAGATCTTTACATCTCCGATTCCCTCTTTTTCTTCCTTGCTCATTTGATGGGCCCGACAAAAGGTTCCCAGGGAATTGACTGCTTGGGAATGGTTCTTTTCGTCTGGGCCCTGGGGCTTTCTCAGTTCCAGCCCCTCTCCCTTAAGAGCCCCCTTCTTTGCACAGCCAGGATGGAGGCAGATGGAGTTTGGTCCACCTGTGCAGGAGGCAGAAGCAGCATCTCTGCCCGTACCCCACTCGCCAGGAACCCCAGTTTCTCACAAAGCCAAACTCCCGCAAAAGCTGCTGACCTCACACCACCCATTCAAAGGCCCTGGTGGAGAGTTGAGTTCTTGTTGGGGGGACTTTCAGGCCAGCCCCCAAGCATTTCCTGATGTTCACTTCCATGGGAGGACTTGTGAGGGGCGGGGCTCCCCCAAATCCTCATCTGGGACCCTCCTGCTTTCTTGCTGTGGTGGTTTCTCCTTGCAGAGACACAGCTGTATGTAGGGCTGGTAGAAATTTCAGGCTGGGCTCGCTATGGCTTGTGAGTCAGCCCAGGACAAAGTCTGGGGGTGCGGGTGGGGGCTGTGGAAGGCAGGAAGTCACCAGGGACGGCTTGTCTGGGGGGAGCTGTAGGGTCCAGGGGCTCTGATTTCAGAGGCACCGAGGGTCACTGCCGCGCTGTTTGCTTTTGATCCATCCTTGTTCTGAGGGCCTGGGTGGTGTCTGGTGGGGACATCGCGTGGTGAATGGCTGTGAGGCCATTGTAGCTGCGAGGCAGCCTGGAAAGCTGGAGGAGAGGAATTTGACAGGAATGACTTGAGGAGGAGACCAAAATATCTCGGAGGTGATAGCTGTGTCTGCTGGTGTGCGTGTCATGTCCCACCCGCCCCTCCATTGCGTTCTCTGGATGCCGCAGCCCAGCTTGCTGTGAATTAAAGGTGGGGAGAGGGGAGGGGGGGAAGAGGAGGAGGAGAACCCCAACAGTCTTCCTTGTTGCTGCTTCTAAACGATCCAGACTCCGGCATTATTAACTTCATCCACAATCTCTTCACTCGTTTTATTGGTTGTGGTAGAAAACGTAGGTGTTTTTCCCTTGAACTCCACAACCCCCACCCCCACTTTCTTTTTTTAGGAACATCTGGTTTTTCTTTCCATTTTCATATTCATCATTTAAAGTGTAAAACCCCATCCGCATCAGTTCATCTCTGCAAACTCTCAAGCCCTAAGCCCCCATTCCTAACAGTCTCCCGTTTTGTTCTTCTGTCGGCCCATCCTCCCCGGGCACCCGTGCCAGCTTCCTGCTGTACCACCCTTTGTGGAAAGGGGAAGCTGCCGTGTGACCCCTGTTCTCCCCTTCCCGGGCACCCTGATTCTCCTTTCCCTTTCTGCCCTGTCCCCGCCCCTCTGCGTGGTTCTATATTTCTCTCTCTCTCATTTTTTAGGTTCAGCCTTTGTGAATAATTCATTATCTGTGTGGGCTTTTCCTAGGCTTTTCAGAAAAGAGGGGTTATTTGTCTTCCTCCTGGAGAGAGAAGGAGGTCTCTCACGGAGGACCAGCCCCCCCAGAGCCGCCCCCTCCCCACCTGGGGTTTTGCTAAGTTGGAAGGTGGCTGAAGGCTCAGGATGCTTCCCTTTGTTTTCCTTGCCCTTCATTGTTTTTGTTTGTTGGTTGTTTACTTTGTTTGGGGGCCACCCGGCAGTGCTCAGGGCATAATCCTGGCTCTGTGCTCAGGGATCACTCCTGGTGGAGCTCTGAGGGGCTGCTGGGGATTGAACCTGGGTTGGCCGCATGCAGGGTGAGCATCTTCCTGCCTGTCCTGTCCCTCTGGCCCTGTTGCTGTTTATTAATTCATGCATTTTTCCTGATGCCGGGATCGAACCCAGGGCCTCATGCATATGAGGTAAACACACTCTCGCTGAACTCCACGCCGTGCCGACTCTCACCCAGTCCTGGGCACCCCAGCTTTTCCCCTCATCTGCTCAGAAAGTTGTTCGTTCATGCCCTCAAGCACTTGCCACCCTGGTTCCCTGCATTGGGTCTTGGCTTTGGCAAAAGTGGAGGTTTCTGGGCATCCCAGGGTGGAAATTGGAAATCACCCACGGGAGGGTCTGGGAATGTGCTGAAATGTGTGTCTCTCCCCCCCGGGCACCATATGGCTTCTAAAGTTGCCCCCCCATTGCAGAGGGGGCACTCACCAAGTCCTATCCACACCCTGCCAGGATTCTCTGCCCCATGTTTGATTGTTTTATTTTTGGAGAGGGCGTTGTGGGCCAGCAGTGCTTAGAGGTGACTCCCAGCACAGTGCTCAGGGTCCATGTCGTGTTGGAGATGGAACCCAGGCCTCCCACATGTGTGCTCTGCCCTGGGCACATGCCTTCTACCTACCAGACCACAATAGGGACTTGTTGGCCAGGGCAGTGGCCTGGACGTGGCGGTGAGGGCAGGAATAGGGCCACAGCTGCAAGCGCCTCTGACCCTGGAGTCTTCTCGGGAGCCCCCTTTAGGGAGGTGTTTGCAGCCGCCCGGCTCCCCCATACTCCCCAGCTTCCTGAAGCCTTGCCTGGCCTGCCCATGCTGCGGACGAGGCTCTCTAAGAACCCCTCCTTATTTCTGAGTCCCCCATAGCGAGGAGGGGCCGGAATGTGGCCACGGGAAGTGGGCTAAGGCCAAGGAGCATTGCTGACTGGAGGTGGGGTGTCATCCCTGACCCCCATTCCTGCGGGTCCCTGCTTCCTCTTTCCTGACACCACGTTGAGCCTCCAGCTGAAACAGCCCACTCCGACATCTGAAGAGAAAGATAGGCCTGCAGAGAGTGGGGGTTCAGAGCAAGGCGCATCCCAGCCGCAGGTAGGCAGGGACGGCCCTAGGGATAAGGGCTCGGGCTCTGGGCAGGGGTGGTCCTTGACCAGCCCTGCCAAGTGTGATCTCTGACTGTGGGCATTTGGGTACAGCGCATATGCAGCACTGCCTAATGGGAGGAGCTTCTCGGCTGCATCTGGAAGGTTCTGAGGCTTCTTTTGGAGACCGTAAAGATTGTCTTTAAGCTACAGTTAAGGTTGCCTGGTCTTGCCAGGGTCAGCGCTGATGCTTCTGGTACAAAGTCTCTGCCCGTCCTCCCACCACCCCTTTATTAGCTTCCGTCCACTTCAGACCAGGCCCAGCCTTGGACTCCCCAAGTTAGCCAGAGGTTTGTGTCCTTTTTTATTTTTGGCTTTTTTGGGTCACACCCAGTGATGCTCAGAGGTTACTCTTGGCTCTGTACTCAGGAATTACTCCTGGCTGTGCTAGGGCGACCATATGGGATGCTGGGGATCGAACCTGGGCTGGCTGTGTGCAAGGCAAATGCCTTCTCCACTGTGCTATCGCTCTAGAAGCCAGGGTGGGGCGTCTTTCTGTCTGACTTGGGAGGGAGGGATGAGATGGGCTGGAAGGTGGGGAGCAGATAAGCGGGAGGGGGTGACCTGCTCTGATCACTGTTGGGAGACCCAGCTCCCCCACACCCTATCCCTGTGCCCTGGGCCGGCTTCCAGCCCCTCCTGGACAGTCCTCCTGCCCATGACAGTGTTGCACAGCTCTGCACCACCATGCGCTCATTCCCACGCCCTGGGCCGCCTCCTGGGGGTCACTTGTGCTCTGAAGGCACGAAATGGATTTTACGCAGCTACTCAGGACGGTTCCGGCTGTTTCCAGCTGTGTGCCGCTGTGGACAGCCTTGGCAGGCTCGGCCTGTAGCTGAGGCCCTGGCAAGGACCCCCTTTTCCTCATTGGGTCTCGCTCCCTGCCATGACCTCAACTCTGGCTCCTTCCTATGCCTCTTCTCCAGAGCTCATGTTTCTGATGTCACTAGACATGTGGGTGTGGGCAGGAGATACAGATGAGGGGCCTTCCCATACTCTCTGGCACTGAGCGTCTGAAGGAGTATCCACCCCAAGCAGCTGAGCCGAGAGCCATGATTCTAGCTGGTTCTCACCACGACTGGCCCTTGTGGAGCAATTACAACAAAATTGGGCATGCAGGAGGCGGGGAATTAAAAGTTTTAAACCAACATTGTGGGATGGCCACACCCCTACGGTGCTTGGATCTAGGCGGTGCTGGGGCTCAAACCCCGGCTCTCCTGCATGCCTGACTGTGGAACCCCCAAGGAGGCGGCCAGTCGGCCACACTCCAGCTCCCAGTCCTGCTCTGGCAACAAACTTGGTCTTGGGGTTCAGGCGACAAAGCCAGAGGCCACTCTATGCACGGTGCAGATGGTGTCGGGGTCACTGAGGGCTCCTCTTTGGGGTTTGTTAGACAGATATCCCTGGGAGTGGCCGGGGACACACCCTTTTAATTCTAGCTGCCAGCAGAGTGTTGGTACAAGGGGCGAGTGATTAATTTTTTGGAGTGGGTGGCACTTAGGGCATCTGGGCTATTCTTGGCCAACTAGCCTTTCGGTGAATGCTCGGGGCGGTCTCTGTAGTCTCATGGTCTACGAGGGCCAGGCACAGGCTAGGCAGGTGTCCCCGCCTGTCCCATGTCTTGGCTTTGAGTGATTTCTTGCTGCGGTGATGGGCAGCGAGCTAGGGACAAGCGTCTTACTGGCCCTGACCTGTGCCCCTTGGCCCAGGTGTGGAGCTCGGTTGCTGACAGACAGGGAGGGCTCGGCGCAGAAGCAAGGTCTCAGTGGGAGACTTGGAAGCAGGCAGTAGGTCAGGCGTCACCTCCTTGTGAAGCTTTCCAAGGATCACTTCGCTGCTGATAGCGCTGTTGGGCGCTGTGGAATGTGTGAACCGGACTGTGGAAATACGCAATGTTGCTGCGGAGGGGGTGTGGCACAGAGAGAACAGTGGGTGAGGTGCTGGCCTTGCACTCGGCTGACCTGGGTTTGAGCCCCAGTATCATATAAAGGACCCGTGAATCCAAGAGCGATGATCCCTGAGCACCAAGGGTGGCCCCAAAACAAAAACAAAGGTTTGTGTCAGGGCCTCTCAATCGAACACGACGACCTGGAGTTTTGCCCTCTGATCTTCACTGGTAATTTGTTACAGAACATTCCTTGTGGGTGGGTGGTGTCACCTGACAGGTACTTCATTACCCCTGATGACTCTGGCTATTTGGTGGTGGCTGCCCAGCGCCATCTTGAACTGGGCTGGCCTCCTTATCCCCCTTCAAAGCCGTACAGCCCGTCTCTTACCATTTGCTCCCAGAGGGTGTTTCTGAAGGGGCATGTTGCTCAGTGGGGTTTCCGTCCTTGGGCTGGGGGTGCACTGTCTTCCAGCTGCTCTGCCGCCCTGCCCGTGGTTGCTCCTGACAGCTGCTGCCACCGGGACTGCAGCCTGCACACCGGGCAGAGGTGGGCACCTGCTCCAATGGGATTCTCTGCTAGTGCTGCTTTGGATACGTCCTCAGATCTTCCCTGCTGCCCACTCCTTCCCCTCGGTCACGCTTGGTGTGTGGGACCTGAGAATGACCAGAATTGCTTTCTCAATGACCCTATCTCGGAGCACGGGGCAGGAGGGGAGTGGACAGGGCCATCCCATGATGGGCTGTTAGGTTGACGTCAAGCCAGATCTTTCTGGTCGCACTGCCATGTAAGTACCAAAGCCAGATCTTTCTGGAGAGTCACCACTTGAGCAGCAGACCTGTCCCTCTGGAGCCTCCCTGCCTCCCGCAAGGTCCCTTCTGCAGCGCAGCACAGACCAAATTCTAGCTGCTTCTCCACCTCACGGCCATCATTGCATTTGCTCAGACGTGGAGGCTGCTGGTTTCTCGCGCCTCCACTGTGGTAGCTGAGGCCAGGCCAGGCTAGAATCCCTGTGTCCCAGCTTACATCCCTCGGCTTAGGTTGGCGGGCTGTAGGTAGTGGACACAGAGCCCAGGCAGCAGAGGCAGAGATGCTGGACTGGTCACTGGCAGTGTGTCCTGAGCTTGGCTGTAGGGCTGCTCAGGGTGTGCTCTGGGGTACTTTGGATGGGCCCTGCTGCCTCCCCTGCTTGCCCTGCCCGGGAATCCTCTTTCCCAGTGAGTGTCCAGCCTCTCTGTCCCGCCTTCTCCCTGGTGACACCGCAGAGCTGTCTTACCGCAGTCAGGTCCCCATATGGGAGCGCCGTAGTTCGGGATCGTTTGACTCTCCAGGCCGCAGAACTATGCTGATGAAGGCGGCAGCCGACTCTGGCAGCTAGTTACAAAAACAAAACAAAGACACCGGAAACTGAGGGTCTTCGATTTAGGGTTTGATGGGCACCTCTTACCGGAGGCATCCAGTCTTTGGACACGTTGCACCAGTTCTCATTCACATCTTTTTCTGTTTATGGCTTTTTGGGTCACACCCGACAATGCTCAGGGGTTACTCCTGGCTGTCCACTCAGGGAATTACTCCTAGCAGTGTTTGGGGGGCCCTTTGGGATGCTGGAGATTGAACCCGGGTTGACTGCCTGCAAGACAAACACCTACCCGCTGTCTCTGGCCCCCTCATTCACATCTTGAGTCTAAATCCTAGACTTGTCTCTCTCCTGGACAATCTGCGTCTGGGCCTGTAGCCCCCCTTGTTTGGGCCTCTGGCTCCTGTGGCTAGGCCTCTCAGGGCCCTTGGGGATGATGAGCTGATTGTCACCATGTCCCTCCTGAATCTCAGATTCTTTCCAGGCAAAAACAAACGAAAAAACATAAGAAAGCAAAACAAAAATGACCTAAAACATCCATCCATGGAAATGAGTGTCATTCTCCACTGACTCAGAGCTGGAAACTGAGGCAGCTCATGACCTTGACCCCTGCTGCCATCTGCTGTTCTGATGACCCCCATAACGTGGAATGTGGACTCAGACCCCCATGTGGAATGACCCACTCCCCCTCCTGCAGACAATACATGCTTTATGCTTCTGCTTGTGCAGGCAGTGAGTGCTTACCCGGAACTCCACCCCCCCAACTCTGTCTCTGTCCCACCCTGACTCAGTCACAAGCCTCAGCAGTCCATCGCTCCCTAATCCTCCGAACCACTCTTACTGTCGCTGGCATTTCTCGGTGTGCCCACCCTCACGCAGCCTCTTCCTGTCCGGCTCTGGCCATGAGACAGTGTCTTGTGGGCACTAAATGTTTTCCCAGAGCAGGTTTCCAGGGAGTTGGGCAGTGGTGACTGGGCCTGCCCGCTCTGCCTGTGACTTTGAATTGCTTCCCTAGGTGGTAGGGGTGTGGAGCCTGGACTCTCGAGCTTGGGGGATATCCGAGGAGGCCCCTCTGGTGCCTGAATCCAGAGAATGAGGCCCAGGATTGGGAATGCCTGTGCCCCCGCCTGGCAGTGTTATGGTGACCTGGTGAAAATGACCCTACCTGTGTGCTTGTCCTGGCCATGGTCCTGTCCCATGGAGGTCAAGCGGACTTCTGCAGGTCGGCCTTTGGTGGTGTGTGTGAGGAGCAGAAGGCTCAGGGCGGGCGCAGAAAGTGGCCGGGTCAGCCTGAGTGGCTCCGAGGGGACTGTTGCAGCCGGCTTCCTCCTCTTGTAGCTTTTCCATCCTGACCCCGCCCCCCGTCCCCTGACCCTGACCCTTCTCCTGACCCTGTCCCCGTCCTCTAACCCTGTCCCCTTCTCCTGACCCTGTCCCCGTCCTCTAACCCCTGTCCCCTTCTCCTGACCCTGTCCCCTCCCTGCCCCCCCCTCCCTTCTCCTGACTCTGTCCCCTTCCCCCTGACCCTGTCCCCTTCCCCTGGCCCTGTCCCCTTCCCCTGACCCCCGTCCCTGTCTGCTTCCTTCACGCCAACTTCCACTCCCAACACCATGCCTGTTTCCCTCACGTCACCGTGTCTCCCTGACACCACCATCCTCTCTCCTGACACCGCATCTCCTTCCCCCCTGACAACACTGGCTCCATTCTCTCTCACAACACCAACACCATCTCTGCTCTGCTGACACCCGTCTCCCTCCTACTCGCTCACACCGTCTCGTCTGCTCCCCTGAGGTTGCCCTCACTCACCCTGTGAACCCCTGGGACTCTACTGCCCTGTCCTCTGCTCTGTCCCTCTGCTCTGTCCCTCTGCTCTGTCCCTCTGCCCTGTCCCTCTGTTCTGTCCCTCTCCTGCTCTGTCCCTCTGCTCTGTCCCTCTGCTCTGTCCCTCTGCTCTGTCCCTCTCCTGCTCTGTCCCTCTGCTCTGTCCCTCTGCTCTGTCCCTCTGCTCTGTCCCTCTGCTCTGTCCTCTCCTGCTCTGTCCCTCTGCTCTGTCCCTCTGCTCTGTCCCTCTCTTGCTCTGTCCCTCTGCTCTGTCCCTCTGCTCTGTCCCTCTGCTCTGTCCCTCTCCTGCTCTGTCCCTCTGCTCTGTCCCTCTGCTCTGTCCCTCTCCTCTCTGTCCCTCTGCTCTGTCCCTCTGCTCTGTCCCTCTGCTCTGTCCCTCTCCTGCGCTGTCCTCTGCTCTGTCTCTGTCCCTCTGCTCTGTCCCTCTCCTGCGCTGTCCCTCTGCTCTGTCCCTCTGCTCTGTCCTCTGCTCTGTCCCTCTCCTGCCCTGCCCTGGCCGAGGGCTGAGGTCCCCAGCATGTATCTGGACACAGTCTGCTTTGGGGCAGCTGTGATCAATGCGTGTCTACTGTCCACTGACTGCTGGACATGCATTTCCTCTGCTTGTGCCTGGGTGATTGCGTGGCTGGCCACATTCGTGCCTCCCGCACCCTGGGGTTGGTGCTCCCTGTGCTCAGGGTGCCAGCTGGGGAAGCTAGGGGTAAGGTTTGCTAGAAGGCCTGAGTCCTCACCCTGGCACCCCTGGGCCCGCCCAGAACCCACTGTCCCTCCCTGAGGGGCTGGGGTCACTCTGAAGTAGAGGGAACTAGACGGCAGGTGCCCCAGCCGCCCACCCTGGTGTGCAGCAGTAACGAAGCTTCAGAAACGGACACGGTGGTCCCGACACGGAGGGCCTGGTGGTGGGACAGTGGCTCCGGCCTCCAAGCCTGGCCTCTGGGGTTTCCCCTCTGGCCCACTCCCTTCCCGCATTTGGGGGGTGGTCTCCATCCCTGTGGGTCAGAGAAGTGAGTCAGGATTGGACCCCAGCCACGGTGTACAGGGGAGGGCTTATGTCATTCAGCACTACGAGGGTGGGGATGCCCTGGATGCCCACCAAGGGTGCTGGGAAGCGTCGTGCGGCACACAGCAGGCGCAGGAATGGAGGAAGGCGCCTCGCGAAGCGGAAGGAGGCGGCACAACTCAGGCCCCCCTCCCTCTCCTGCTGCTTCAGGCCGTGATTGCGTGGAGGCTGGCGTTGAGATGCTGGTGCCATCTGGCTGCGGGCACACGTGTCCCCGGGCTGCGGGCAGGCTTCACCCCACTTCTCTGGGGTGTGGGTAGGGAGTGTGGTCACATGGGCCAGGCCCTTAGGCGAGAGAGGGCAGCCTCTCCTAGCAGCCGGACCTGCATGTGTGTACATGCATGTATGATCATGTAAGCTTGCATGGCCGCTCGCGTGTTCAAGGGTGTCTCTGGGCTCCCTCTGCTCCTCCTGTCCTACAATTTTCCTGACACTGAGGCATTTGCTCTGGTGCTGAGCGGAGTGGCAGATGCCCGGAATATACTGGAAGATCCAGCCCCTTCCTGTCGTGAGAATGAGGCAAGACCAGGCTCCTGGAACAGCCCCTCCGTGGGTCAGACCCGCCTGCTGGCCTCTGCCTGTGCCTTCTGCTCTCCACTGCACCGTCAGTGCAGAGGTGGGTGGTCCACGCACCCCTTGGAGCACGATGTCGACAGGCTGCGGGGTGGCCATCATCTGCCGCACCACAGACTCCCGGTGTGCCCCCATAAGCTGGCTGAGGTCACTGCTTCTCTGTTGCTGTCTGCGCCCCGCTGGGCTGCTGCCCTCGCAGCCACGGTCTCAGACCCACCTTGGGTCTGCCCAGGGTGTCAGTGCCCCTGCTCTTGAAGCATCTTCCTGATTCCTTCCCTGGCCTGTTCTCCCTGAGGTGCCCGGGGGAGGACCCTGTCCCAGCCTGGTGTCTGCCTTTGCCGCTGCTGTCCCTCTGCACTGCCGCCGTCTCTCAGCTCAGCTGCATGCAAGGTCCCTTTGTTTTGGTCCAACCTCAAAGCTGTCTCCATGGGCCCAGTTTTCCAGATGCCTGGATTGCGTGTGTGTGTGTGTGTGTGTGTGTGTGTGTGTGTGCATGAGAGCCGGCGTGCGCTCACTCATGTCTTCATGTGTGTTCCTGCGTGTGTGTGCGTGCGTGTGCTCCCGAGGCTGTGGCCACATAAAAGGTCTTTTTCTGGAGCTTGTCCGTGGGGCTGTCCCGGAGAGCGTGTGGAAGTGACTGTGCTCTGCAGGTGTCTGGAGATGCGGCTGTGTCCGCCCAGCGCAGCAGGCAAATTCGGGCCCCCTTGGCCTGGCCACCTCCCGCAGATTCCAGCGCACTGATGTGGGGAAATAGCTGCTTGCCCCTGTCCCCAGCGTGCCCCGCATTTCCGCTTGGCATGTCCTGGTCCGCAAACCTCATCACTAGTGGCACCAAAACCGCTCTCTGCCACGCGTCATCAGGGCCACCCCCACTTCCTGTCCTAGTTGCCATCAGCCGTGCTTGAGCGAGTGTGAGGGCGGCAGGGTCCCTGAGAGAATTGGAATCAGGCCTGTTGCCCCCCTTTCCTGTGGGGACAGACACCAGGGCCACCTGCCTCTGAGTCAGCATTGCGGGTGCCTCGGACACCTGCTCCTCTGACTTCCGGCCGTCATTTCCCCCTCAGGACCCCCTCCCCCATTATTCTGGGGGCTCCTCAGCCTGATGATGTGGTCTGGATGTTTGCAGGGTGGGGGCATGTACAGAGGCTGCAGGGATTGTGGCCAGTGAAAGGGCTCAACGCAGAGAAATAGGAGAGATTCGGGAGCAGCCGTAGGGCGGGGGGAGGCTGCCCAGTGGCCAGGACAGCACCCTCCTTGCCAGAAAATGCTTCTGAGGCGCCCCAGGGAGGTGGCTGAGAATTTAGAAAACCAAGGTGATAAGAAGTGGGCATCAGGGCAGAAGCGATAGTGCAGCGGAGGGGGTTTGCCTTGAACGCGACAGACCCGGTTTGACCCCCAGCATCCCATATGGTCCCCTGAGGGCCTCCAGGAGTAACCCCTCAGTGTTGCCAGGTGGGACCCAAAAAGCCAAAATATAAAGGTGGCCATCCATCCCTCAGAAATCCCAGGGGAGCCTCTGCAGGGCCTGGGATGAGACAATGGACTCTCACCTTGGAAGTTTTCCCTAAGGGAAACTGAGACTTCCATCAGGACTGGAGGAGGGAGAAAATGCAGACAGGAGCCCCCCCCCCCACACATAAACACCCTATAGTTGAAGCTGGGAAGCCAGGCAGATTCAAGGGGCGGTTCCGAGCAAGCCTCCTGAGCTGTTACCGTGGGGAGCCCCATGCAGGGTCCAGCTCCGGTGTTGGAGATTTCCTACCCGGCCTTGGTTTCCCCCTTCTGTGAAATGGGCTCGCCCGGCCCCATCTCAGCAGACCCAAAGGCACCCTCCTTCGACACTAACCTTCCAGGAACCTTGTCTCCACCACTGTGGGGGCACCTGAGCCACGGGCCTGGCTCACACCCGTGGCCATGCCTTAGAATCAGCCTGGAAACTCCTGGAGATGCTGCGTGGCCGAGATGCATGGAAGCCGCATCCTGGTCACAGCATGCTAGTGTCACGGCATTCCAGCTGCGCAGCATGGTGGGGACAGGGGACCCTCTGCAACCAGGTCAGCTCCCCTGTCACCTAGGCCCTCCTCTCCCGCTCAGGTCAGTGTCCCGTTACTCAGCCATTTTCTGCTCCCCTGCCTGGGCATGTGCAGCCTTTGGGCTCCCCACACTCCAGCTGTGCGCCAGACCCTGTGGATGAAAAGCTAACAGGCACGTGAATGGTCCGCCCCCTGAACCCCAGACACATGTGCTCAGTACAGGCAACACAGGGGCAAATGCAGCCTGGATGCTCCAGCCTGTCCCCTCGGCCTGGAACCCTCAGAGGTCTCATCAGAGTGGTTTAGAGCTGAATGATGCCCGTCCCAAGCCTCTTGGCTCCCCTCCAGACCCTGTGCCTCAGAGTTGCTTTGGTGACTGATGTTGGCTGGGGTGAGCTGATTGCAGGCCAGTGGCTTTGTTCCTTACCAGGGCCTGGTGCGGCTACTTAGTTCACATTGCACAGGCTCAGCAGGGTCAGGGGGTGGAGGCTTGGGTGATGCTCTTGCTGACTCTGCTCTTGAGGGCATCTTGGTCTTTGTCTCTCCTGGAGTAACTGTGCATCTGAGCAACAGAGGGCCCAGGTCCTTTGAGCCTTTTCTTCTCAGCTCTGGGGCCCAGGGGATATCTCTGAACATTGGGGCGTGTGGATGTGGTTTTTGGAGAGGCACTGCGGATGGTCCATACATGCTCTCAAAGGGCTTCTCCTGGGAGACGTGCAGAGATTCAGGCCTGGCCTTGTAGGGGCTGATGCAGACGCGATCCCTGGCACCTTGTGGTTCCTGAGCATCGCCAGGCACAGACCCAGCAGCAGTGCTGCACTGCAGGCCCGAGCAGCTTCACCCTCTTCCCTCACCTCCTGCCTAAAGGCTTTTTGTTTCTGTATGTCCTGTGTCCCTGGGAAGGGTGCACTGCCCAGTGGCCGCAGTGGCCTGCCAGGGCCCCTCCTGCTCCACCTGCCTTGCCCCAACAGGTGCCAGCACCCCAGACAGGTGAACGCTCACCGCCATGGTCTTCTCCGTTCTGTGGCTTTGGCCTCTGCGCTTCACCTCCTGCTGCCTCGTGGCCACAGAAAACGTGGCTGGTGTAGACTCACGACAGAGGCCCCATGTCACGACGAGCCTCCCGCCTTTGGAACTGGGATGCTGATGGAGGGGTGGTACCTGCCTCTCCGTGATGGCCCAGGGCTGGGCAGGGGCGGGTTAGCAGCTAGTCAGAGCAGGATGGGTCCTGGCTGCCAGCAATGGTGGTGGACGCTGGGGCCCTTTGTTTGGGGTAACTGAGTTCATTGGCCTCCCTGAAGGAGCCCACGGGTCTGTACCAGCAAACAGAAAGCTCCCAGGGGGCTCTCTTGCCTCCGCGCCCGCCTCCCGCCTCGCCCCTTTGTCTTTCATTCATCAGGCTCTGAGTGGGCCCCTCCATCGCCCTGACAGTGAGCAGGCGAGAGCCGCGAGGGCTGAGCCGGCCCTGCTGCCTGTCAGCCGGGGACTTTGAACAGAGGCAGCCGTTGCCATGGTGATGGCAGGTCGCATCCGCACCGCCATGGAAACCGAAGTTAAAAAACTGATGTGAGGGCTGGGAGGTCACGTGGCTCGTTTTGTTTTGTTTTGTTTTAAAAAAAGAAAAAGGGGCTTGGTTTTTCTTTCTCATCTTTTCTTTTTTTTTTTAGGTTTTCAGGGCCCCACCCAGTCGTGCTGGGGCTGGGTAGGGGGGGGGGGGGCCACTCTGCTAGGTGCTGGGCGGGAATGGGGCATCACTCCTGGTGGTGCTGGGGACCCTGCAGTACGAGGGAGAGCGCTGAGCTCCTGCGCAAGGAGCATTCCCCCCCGCCCCAATGGAGCTATCTCCTGACCCCTCGGTCTTTTAAAGCAGGGCGGGGGAGGAAAACTCACAGGAAGGAAAAGTGACCTGGGATCCTGAAACGTGGTCCAGGGTGTAGCCTGCCCATCCTGGCTCAGTGGTGGGAAAGGGGTGCCCTGCTTGCTAGTTGGCCTTAGAGTGTCTCTCCCTGCTCTGCCTTCCCATGGTGCGCTGTGACCCGGACAGAGACTGGAGCCCAAAAACAAGAACCGAGCAAACCCGTGGTCAGGAGCCAAACTTGACCCCCGAGACCTGCTCAGATGCCTGTCCTTTCCTTGGGGAAAGGACAGTTGCCCTATAGAACCCAGGATTACTGTCTGTCTGAGGCCTCTTCTGGGCTCAGGCCAGGTGCAGGGTCCAAAATAAAAAGCCAAAATAAAAAGGTGGTCATCTGTCCCTCAGAAATCCCAGGGAGCCTCCGCAGGGCCGGGATGAGGCATGGACTCTCACCTTGGAAGTCTCCCCAGCTTTCCCCAAGGGAAACTGAGACTTCTTTAGGACTGGAGGAGGAGAAAACGAAGATGAGAAGCCCCTGCCCCCCACATGCCCTGTAGTTGGGTAAGCCAGGCAGATTCAAGGGGGTGGATTGAGCAAGCCTCCTGAGCTGTTCCCATGGGCCTGCTCCGTCAGCACCTTGGGGAGCAGCAGAGAGGCTCAGGGCCGGTGCACTCTCTGCCCAGTGCCCTCTCTCTGTTGGTGCCAGGGTGGCGGGGCCAGGAGAGGTTGTGGGTACACGAGAGCTGTTCTGGGCCACCCCCCCCCCCCGCCACCCCCAGGAGAGGAGGGGGAGCGAAACAGGCTTCCGGGAAGGAGGTGCTGGACCCAGACCTGCTGGACTGATTCTCGTTTCAGTCCCAGGGTCCAAGAACGATGGGCTGGCCAGGCCGGAGATCAGCTGGACTGAGGAAAGGCCTGGCGCTCTGCTGTCCCTCAGGACGCTAGGACAGTTGCGCTCCCTGTCTGACATCACTCATCCCTCCTGGCTCAGCCCCTTCTGTTTCGGCTTTGCCTGGCCTGATGCGTCTCCTGCTCATCCTGGGGAGATGGCACCGGCACCACGCAACTGGGCACTGGCTCTGCTTATGGCGGGTCGGAGGCGCCCATGGCCGTGTCTGCTCTCCCCTGGGGCCCAGCCCCCATTCCACCTTCATCTTCTCTCCAGCACTCCTGCTGCTACTTAGCGGGTCCCACTGAGCTTTGTGCCCTGCCGGAGATTGTTGGGTGGGATCCTGAGACCGGAGGAACCTCAGTCCTCCCTGCTGGGGGTAGCTGGGACTCTGGTTTGCTGGGCCGTGCTAGGTTTTTTCCATGGGTCTGCCAGTATTCTGGAAGATTCTGAACCTCCTTGTTGGAGACAAGCAGCCTGAACCCTGGTTCCTGGCACCTATTTCTTCCTCCTGTTTGAAGATTGACAGACAAGCCAGGGTGTCCCCCTCCCTCGCCCCAGAACTGGCTGAATTAATCCTACCTGTGGGAGTGGCAGTTACCAGCTGTGTGGGGAGGGGCTGGGACAAGTGTCCACAGAAATGCCCGCCCTGAGAAGGGCACCCTGACTCGACATGGCAGTGCAGAGTGGAAGAGGGTGCTTTTCAGACACTGCTGCAGCCCAGGGTGGACAGGAAGTGATGAGTGAGTGACCACAGTAGCTTCCCACAAAGCCAGAGACCCTGGGAGTAGGCAAGCTCTGTGTTTGGCCCCTCTAGAGTCCATTCTGCACGTGTGTGTGTGCAGGCTTGAGTGCATGCACACAGGTGTGAGTGTCTGAGCATGGACATGGGTGCATGTGTATGGGCACAGACGCGGGGTTGCATGCATGTATACACTTGCAGGTGCGGCTTGTCTACGGCACGCATGTACGCGTGGGTACACTTGTTCACGGCATGCATGTATACACATGCGGGTATGCTCATCTACGGCATGCATGTACACACGTGCAGGTATGCTCGTCTGCAGCATGCATGTACACTTCGTGCGAGTGCGCTCCGTCTGTGGCATGCATGTACACGTGTGGGTATGCTCATTTGTGGCATACATATACACGTGAGGGTACGCTTGTCTGCGGCATGCATGTACACATGTGCCGGTACGCCGTCAGCGGCATGCATGTACACATGTGCGGGTATGCTCGTCTGCGGGATGCATATACACACGCGAGGGTGCGCTCGTCTGCACAAGCCGATGCGTAGGCGTGCATGCAGGTATGTGGCCATGTGTATGGATTTGCTCCTTCATCACCTTTGATGATGTGACTCGCCTAGGACTGTGACCCTGGCCGGGCTCACTCTTGCTGGAGGTGTCATACTTTCTGCATGGGGTGCTCACACATCTCTCAGTTATGGTGCTGGCTGGAGGTGGTGCTTGCCTGACTGCTGCCCACAGCTTGCTGCCCTGGGGATGGTGGACAGCCGGGCTGATAGGCCCATGCTCGGCTCCTATGGTGGCACCAGGGACTGAACCCGTGACCTCGTGCTTGCAGGCAAGTTCCTGAGCCACCTGAGCTGCCCCAGGATTCTGATGCCAGAGGCTCTAGGGGAGGTGGTTGGGAGCAGAGGGTGCCTAGAATTAGCAGGTGGGCGTGGAGACACATCCGATCTCAAGTCTCTGGAAACCCCAGATTCCCTGTTGAGGCTCGAACTCTTCGCAGCTGGATCCTGGACCAGCGTGCAGCTCCCCTCCCTGGGTTCACTTGACAAGCTCAGCCCCAGAGGGCAGCCCTGCCTGCGCTTCAGCTTCTGGGCTGCAGGGAAGAGAAGCGGGTGGGCAGGCCAAGAGCATGGCTTGGATCAGCCGTGTTGCCAGGGGAAACAAGTCGCCCATTGGAAAGGAGGTGCATGGGGTAAAGGAGATAAATCAATAAGCAATCTATTTTTATCAGTTCCCTAATGATCGTCGTGAACCTGCTAGACAGGAGAGAGAGCACATTGGCCTTCGTTCAGTGCTGGGAGGGAGACACACGGAGGGTGATTGGGGACAGTGCCAGGAAAGTTCACGGAATCAGGCCCCTGGTGAGACAGGAGGGAGGCCTCTGGCAGCTTCCAACCCCCCAAGCTCTGCCAGCGGCCCTTCCCCTGGGCTTTGGTGCGAAACCCACCCTCACTTCTGGGACCCTTGGATCCTGAAGGGGCTTTGGGCTGTTTTTATTTTATTTCGTTACCTCTTTTTTTTTTTTTTAATTTTTCAGAATTGATGCAGCTGTAATTGATTTTCTAATTAGAAACTAAGGTGTGCTCCTGAGAACACTCTCAGTAGTCCAGGAGTAGGAGAAAGAGAGACTGTTCTGCACCCGGGGGAAACTCATCTTCCTTCCAGAGTCTTTTCCTCTCCGTCGCCAGAATGTTATTACTGACTGGAAGGTTAGAGAGATGGTCTCTGCACGCTGCTTTGGTTTGAAACAGCTACCGTATGTGCCCTGCACTAGAAGTTCACGAGGTACCGGTGGGCAGATGGTTTCCACTTACAGTAATCCAGGCACAGTTCTTGGGGGCCCCCGCGTGCTGGACATGAGGGGTTCAAAGCCGGCTGCCCTCAAGCCTACTTGCCCCCCAGCTCCCTTACGCTGCCGGGATGAACTCAGACCCTCCTGGAATGTTTGGCGTCTGGTCGCAGCGGTCAGGGCTTCTGTATTCCCACACTCCCGGACTCTGAGCCGTGGGTGTTTCCTGTTTAAGAGTCACACTAGCTGGTGCTCAGCCCCCTTTCTTGGTGTTTGGGGATCCTGTAGTGCTGGACTGGAAGCCTGCGGTTCTGACATGCAAGACGTGTGCTCCAGTCCTCTGAGCCATCTTCCTGGCCTCAGGAAGGAGTTGTCTTTTGAGGTCTTGACAACCTGGGGAGTCCGGGCCTTCCCAAGCCTGGTCTTCAGCTCTCCAGGATGGCGCAGAGGCTGCAGCAGTCTGGGACCAGGTGTGGAGTTTGGTTTGGAGTCTGAGATGAGGGGTGGAGTCTGGAAGGGGCAGAGTCTGGGGTGAGGGGGTGGAATCTGTTTAGGGGTGGGGTCTGGAACCTGGGAGGAGTCTTCCACTGGGGAGTGGGAGGAGTTGGTGCCAGGGGCAAGAGTTTAACATGGAGCAGAGCTGAGATAGGGAATGTGAAATGGGGACTGAGTCTGGGAAGAATGGGGTAGGGGCGTCTTGGTCTGGGGGGTGGAGTTTGGAACCAGGGGCAGAGTCTGAGTCAGGTAGGGGTGGAGTCTGGGATAGGATACAGGGCCCTTTTCTGGACTAGGGAATGATTTGTGTTCTGAGTCCAGTCCAAGAACGCTCTGCCCATCTGGGGTTGAAAAGTGTGTGTGTGTGTGTGTGTGTGTGTGTGTGTGTGTGTGTGTGTGTGTGTGTCTGTGTGTGTGTGTAAGCAATAGGACAGCAGATAGGCCATTTGCTTTGCATGTAGCTAACCCGGGTTCCATCCCTGGCATCCCATACACTGCCAAGAGTAATTCCTGAGCCAGGATTAACCCTGACTCTGGATTATTACCACTTGTGACCCAAAAAGTCAAAACAAAATAATTAAATTAACAAAATAAGTGTGTGTGCTCATGCCTGCGAACCCCCTCTCTGGAGACGCTGCCTTGACTCGCCTTCCCCACGCCGTTTGAGTACATGATCCTGGCCACCATCACCGCCAACTGCATTGTCCTGGCCCTGGAGCAGCACCTCCCTGAGGACGACAAGACCCCGATGTCCAGGAGACTGGTACGTGCCCCTTCTGCCCACCTCTTCCCTCATCCTCTTTCCCTGTTGCCTTCCTTCTCCCCCACACCCTGCAGTTCAGCAGGACCAGAGGACAGATCTTTTTTATTTTTATTTTTTTTTTTTTGTAACACCCGGCGATGCCCAGGGGTTACTCTCTGCTCTTCGCTCAGGAATTACTCCTGGCTTTGCTCGGTGAACCATATGGGATGGTGGGGATGAACCCGGGTTGCCGCATGCAAGGCAGACGCCCTACCCGCTGTGCTGTTGCTCCGGCTCCAGGACAGATCTTTTAAAAAAGTAAAAAGGCCCATGGAGTGTGAAGCCCGGGGACACCGTTCCAAGGGCAGTTTGGTCTCCAGTGACTACACCTGGGCATAACTCAAAAATCACTTATATCACTTGTCTTCCCGTTCATCATCAATTTGCTCGAGCGGGCACCAGTAACATCTCCATATGACCTGTCTCATGCTAGTAGAGCCCAAGGGCATCCGCTTGCTCCAGGAACATAAAGAGCCTCAAACCATTATATTAGGTCATAGGAATGACCTAACATAATTGTTACTGGTATTTGGCATATCAAATACGACACGGGCAGCTTGCCAGGCTCTGCTGTGCGGGTGGCATACTCTTGTAGTCACCTCTAAATCCAGCATTTATTGATGAACCGTGTGCAGCGGCCACGTGAGCCGGCCTGTGCTCAGCTCTTTTGTTGGGTGGAGTTCTGATGAGAGGGGAGTCTAGATGTGGAAAATGGCAGCCCTCATGGAGTGGGGGGATTGTCTGGCTTCTTGTGAGGTTCTGCTGGGGTGGCAGGCCAGGGCTAGAACCCGCCATCCCTCCCGGGTGTGAGCGGCTGGACACAGGGAGAGCCGGTAGCAGCTCTGCCCCATATCTGTGACTCAAAGAAAAAAATTTTTGGTCTTTCTTTGGTTTATTGGCAACACCTAGTGATCTTCGGGCCACAGGGCCTCGCCTGCCCTCCTGGGTCAGGGAGCATTATGAGGATTTGCCTCCCGGCTTGTGTACACTGGACTAGCATGAGATTCCGGGCTCGGAGAGTGTCCTTTGCAGGGACCCCGTTCCAGACCACAGGACATGCTGTGTGCACTGTGGACTCTGTGTGTATAGAGTCCACCCCACAACCAACAGAAGTCCGGATTCTCTTTCCTCAGGCGCTTTGCGGGGAGAGGGAAAAGTGGGGTGCGGGGGAGAAGAGGAAGGCTGCTCTGTCCTGCAGGAGTGTGGGTGACATCCTGGGTGTTAGCTTTGCCTTGTCTAGTGCGGTTCTGAGCAGCTCACAGAGCACGCTTGACTTGCAGACACGCGGGGGGTAACCTCAAAGAGGTGGGGTGCAGGTCTGGCATGTGGAAGCCTCATGTTCCATCCCCTGTACTGTATGGTCCCCAAAATACCTCTGGAAGCGACTCCTTAACTCCTGAGTATTGAGCCAGGAGTAGCCCCAACCTTCCCCCAAGATTAATAGGGAATTAGCAGATACAGATGTGTGGGTGCGTGGTTTGGGTTGATGAATTGTCAAACTGGACAAACTAGGGAGATGAAGCCTGTTGACCCCGTGAGGCCAGCACTGCCCTGGGGACCCCGTCAGACTGGCTGTCACCCTCGGGACCCCACCTTCCCTCTCCTCATTCCTTCCTGGGCCCATTCTGACTACAGGGGACAACCTTCAGGAGGGGGGCCAAGCTGGTGGTCCCAGCTGATGTCCCCCCGCCCCTCCCTGCACCTGACCGGCACCCCCATTTGCTCATTCCGCAGGAGAAGGCGGAGCCGTATTTCATTGGCATCTTCTGCTTTGAGGCCGGCATCAAGATTGTGGCCTTGGGTTTCATCTTCCACAAGGGCTCCTACCTGCGCAATGGCTGGAACGTGATGGACTTCATCGTGGTCCTCAGCGGGTGAGTCCCTGCTGTTACCATCATGACCTGGAGGAGGGCCAAGGGACGCCTTTGCTCCTTCTGCCTGGGGTCTGGTCCTGGGACCCTCCTGCATGGCCAGCTCTGGGCTCCTGCTATGGCCACTCTGCAGCTCTCTCCACTCTGCAGGCTAGCCCTCCACAGAGGGTTGCACCCCCAAAGCCGAGCCCCTTGGAGGTTGAAGAGGTCCTCCATAACTTCTAAACATACCCCAGGTGAGCGGGCACGAGCTCTCTCCTCTGCCTTTGTAGTCCTGTGCAGGGGTCAGGAGGGAGTTTCCAGCATGTCACCCCAAGGGCTGGGAATCAGGTCAAAGTGTGGACCCTGGTTCCATCCTAGGTGGGAGTAGCACCCTTGCCCACGCTCCACCAGGTGCCCCTCCCCTAACAGGTAAAACGTTTGAAAATCATTTCTTTGGAAGTGAGTAAAGGAGTGCCTGTGGACTAGGGCTTGTGTCTGCTGCATTGGCTGGGGCGTTGGGGTACGAGGTGAGTGTTGGGGGTGGGAACAGGATCAGTGTTGGGCACTGGAGGGACATGATGTCTGAGGGAGGTTGGGGGTCGCAGTGTCAGTGTTGGGGCCTGAAGGGGTCACTATTGGGTCTAGGGGGCTGGGCTGGCAATGCCAGTGTGGCCCTCCAGGTCCCTGTGAAGGACTCCTTCTGAAGCGCATGGGGCACACCTGGCATAGGTGTCTCTTGGGGGCTGTGGTGTCCCCAAGATACCTGCAGCTTGACCAAAGGCGTCTCTAATGGTAAATTCGGCAGAGAGAAGTTTGGGCGGCTCATCTCCCTTGCGCCTCTGCATCTATGTCCCGGATACCTGCTATCCCGGAAGCCACAGCCTGCCTGGGCGGCCTCACCCAGGTCTGGCTTGGTCGAGGACAGTTGGCATATGAAGGCCGTGCGGGTTCTCTGCACCTCCCGAACTAGAATGTTCCTCTCCGTTATGGTTTGGTGGGATTTGGATGCTGGGGCTTCTTCCGCCTTACAAATCAGCATCTGATAATGTTACCAGCCCATCACCTGCCAAGCTGTACCAAAGGGGAATGTCATGCCTGAGATGGGGCTGGGTCCATTACTGTGTCATTAGTTTCCCAAAGTGGGGATCCAACCCTCACCTCAACACAGGAATGATCTCGGGGTCACCCATTGAGTTCTCCATTTGTTCACCTACTACATTGACATACCACGTACCGTCCGTGGCTCATGCTGGCTTGAGGACCACAGCTCTGCAGTCCTGGTGTCCACATGCCCAAGGAGGTAGATTTCCAGTGGGATTGGGGAACACTGAGTGATTTTGTTTTTCTGAAAAGGGGTGATCTGCCAGGTTGGCTTGGAACCTCTGCGTGAGGGTTAAGGCTGTCTGCCTTGTTCCCTTGCTGGTTCTGTGGCACACCCTAACTTTTAGTGGCACACTCACTTTCAGTGACATGCCTCACTTTCCATGGCACACACTCACTTTCTATGGCACACCTCACTTTCCGTGGCACACGCTCACTTTCCGTGGCACACACATTCTGTGGCACACGCTCACTTTCTATGGCACACCTCACTTTCCGTGGCACACGCTCACTTTCCGTGGCACACACATTCTGTGGCACACACTTATTTCCCCTGGCACTTGTTCATATCTGATCCTTTGTTCCCAACTCCTGGGGTGCCTGTGAGCAATCATGATCTGTTGCTGGGGTAAGGGGGACTTTCTGGGTGAGGGTCACTCCCCCGTTTCCTCCCACCCACAGCCCTGGGTACTGTTCTTTGCTCTGACGTTTCCAAACTAGAATCTGCAGGGGCTGTTGGAGAAGTGATGAGACAGTGGTGAGGGACTTGCTTTACAGGCAGCTGCAGTGACAGCGACCCCCAGTTGATCCCGACACCATGTCTGTCCCCACTTAGCACCACAGGGCCACTCCTGAGCTCAGCAGGTATAGGCCCTCGTCCTGCATCCCCCCTACCCTCCAAATAGAATCTAGAAAGAATTGACATCACACTGCTCAGCCTGTGTCCCCTGATTTCACGCGGTGGTGTGTCCCTCAGGATGGTCGTTTTGTCACTGTGGCAGAATTTCTGGTTTGTGGACGCATGTGTGTGTGCAAAGACCACATCTCACCACTCTCTGCATGGACACTGGTGTTTCTGCATCTTGGTCACTGTGGCTTGCTGTGGGGATGGGACACTGTCCGTATAGCATTGAGTCAGTGGCTCTAGGTCCTTTTGGTTTTGGCAGAGGTCACATTGGCAGTGCCCAGGCCTGAGTCCTGGCTCTGCAGTTCAGGGATCACTGCTGGTAGTGCCCAAGAAACACACCGGAGATTGACCCCAGGTTGCCCACATGCTAAGTCAGCGCCTCCTGCTGCCCTCCCTCTCCAGCCCTTTCCTTTGGATGAAGAGCCAGCAGCGCCTGTTTCCTGTTCTCTTCCACATAGCCACAGAGTCCAGCTCCCCAACAGTGCCACCGAAGGTCTCTACAACACCCCCAACCCCACTGTCACTTGTTTATCTCCTGGTTTGTGGGTAAGAGGAGCTGAGCGCCTTTTTCAGACACCCTGAAGCATGTCGTATACACTATCTATGAAGGGAAGAGGGGCCGTGTATAAAGGCCATGGCTCCATGTGGAACAGATAATGGCAGTTCGGGGTTCTGGAGGGCACGAGCCACATGGCATAACCTCTCCAGTGCATTTGTCTTTCTTAGACGGTTGTATTTAGGAGGGCTGGAGCAATAGTATAACAAGGAAGGTGTTTTGCCTTGCTCTTAGCCAACCGGGTTTGATTCCTGGCTTCCCATATGGTCTCCCGAGCACCACCAGGAATAATTCCTGAGTGCAGAGCCAGGAGTAACTGCTGAGCATTGCAAAGTGTGCATCACCTCTACCCCAAAGAAAAACTAAAATAAAAATTTTTTGGAAGGGATTTGCCAGGGATGGAATGTGGAGCTTTCACATGTGGGAAGCAGAGCTCTGACCACTGGGCTATGTCTCTGGCCCCATCATTTTCAGCTTCCATAGGTTCATTCTAGAAAACATGGCGAGTAAAGGTGAAAGGAGCAGAACGAGCACCCGCCTTTGAATTCCTGATTATTTTCTAGTTCTTCTCTTCGACTCTTTCACATGCTGGTTATGTCGCCACTTTTCCCGCACACTGTGTCAGCCCACTCACTCGTGTCTGGGGGACGGGTGCAGGAACAATCTGCAGTTTCTTTGTTTCATCTTTGGGGCCTGGCAGTGCTTGGCCTGCTCCCAGATCAGTGCTCAGAAGGTGGTCCTGAGGCTGGGCCCAGGTTCCCTCAGGTGGAGCCTGAGCTCCAGCCCCTTCATACTGTCTCCCCTGTCTCCATCAGCAGACAGTAGGTAGCTGGTGACTTTGTGTCTGCAGCCTTGGGGACACGTGGATGGCTTTGTCTGGGGCATTAGCAACAATCACTCAAGATGTCCACCCGACCTTTCCCAGGGGCACCATGTGAAGAGGCCGTGGCCAGTGGATGGGCTTCTGTGGAGCCCTGGCTTGCAGGTGCATATCTAGAGTCGGAGAGAGGTGTGGACAGGAGTGTGTGAGCCACCTTCAGTAGTGGTCGCTGTGGACTTGAAGGGATTTGTGCCAGGGCTGGGTTGGCCCGTCCACTGGAAAGGAAGGCCTGTGCTGAGCCCGGGCCATGGCCTTGTCCTCTGTCTAGCTGCCTTCTCAGCTCCCCTTCTTGGTGGTTCTTCAGTCATCGTGGCTTGTGGACAGACTCATGGGCCTGTGTCTGTTGATGGATGGACTTGGACCCATTGTTGTTGGTGGACAGACCCAGAGGTCTGTGGCTGTTGGTAGAAGGACCCAGGGGCTTGTATCTGTTGGTGAATAGACCCAGGAGCCTGTGGTTTTTGGAGGACAGACCCAGGGTCCATGGCTGTTGGTAGATGGACCTGGAGCCCTTGGCTGTTGTTGGATGAGCCCAGGGGCCCGTGGCTGTTGGTGGACAGATCTAAGGTCCTGTGGCTGTTAGGGACTAACCCAGGAGCCTGTGGCTGTTGAGGGACAGCCCAGGAATCCCATGTAGCCCTTCTGCACTGAGAGGCCTTGCGCTGGGTCTCTGCTCCCCTGCCCCCTCTTGCCCTGTCTCCTCGCAGCCCTGTGTGCTGCTCGTGGATGGTTGAACATTGAGGCTTGTCCCTCAGGATTGATGACGCCGAGGGGTCCTGGCATTCACTCCGGGAGGGTGTGGTTAACCTGCCGCGTGCCTGTGAGATCAGCTCTGCATCTCACCAGGAGCACGCAGGGCAATGGGCAGACGCCCCGCTTTCTTTCCAGGGGTCAGGATGGTCCAAGGCCACAGGTGGGGTCCCAGGTGCAGGGAAGTCCTGGGGGTCAGGAGACCAGGCTTGAGAGAGAGACCCCCCACTCTGGGACAGGCCGACCCTGCTCCCCGACCCAGGGGGGCCCTGAAATTTACACATTCATTAATTCATTAATTCAGTCAATAATTCATTCTCTCAGTCTCCCATGCAGTTACTCACTAGTTCATTTCCTCACCCAGTCCCCCTCTCATTCCCTCACTTGGTCCTTCACTCATTCCTTCACTCATTCCTTCACTGGTCCCTCATTCATTCCCTCACTCGGTCCCTTATTCAGTCCTTTACTCTATCATTCCCTCCTTCAGTGATCCATACACTGTTGAACTGGAGCAGATGCTGGGGAGAGAGGAACAGCCAACCCCTGCATTCTTACTCTCTCTCAAAAGGCAGTGAGTGGCCCCTGTCCTGCCTTTTACCCACTTGTACTGGACAGCATGGGTGCTTGGATGGACACAGTGCAGTGTGGAGCTCCTGAGAGAAGCCTGAATGGCTCGAAGCCATTGGTGTGTCCCGTTGCCCTTATAAGGCATATTCCTGGAATAGGCGGGCTAATGGTAGAAAGTGGAGGTTGGAAGATGCTCCAAGGAGGCCAGGGCTAAGATGGAGCACGGGGCTTCATACCCAGGATCAGTCCCGATGTTGAGAAGTAAGGGTGCAGCTGGGCTGGGGAGGGGCACTTCTCTGGGAGAAATACGAACCTCTGAGGTGAATGAGCTGGAAGGAGTGGGGGTGCTGGGAGCTGTGCCCCCACCGAGGGCAGTGGGGAGCCATGCCAGGCTCTGTCAGGGCGAGGTTTGGTTCTGAGTCTGCTCCATTGGCTTTCTCTGTGGGTACCTTGCTTAAGTTCGTCTACCAGAGAGTAAGAAGAAAACGGGGCCCCCAGGCTGCAGCTTGGCGGGAGAAAACAGGGCTAGGGGACTGGGCCGAGGGCCTCGTCTCTGCCACATTTCCCCTCCTCCCTCACAGCCCTTGCAGGGGCCCTGACTATTGTTCCTCTGCCCAGCACCACTGCCTGGGGGGACCTTCTTGATGCCAGTTGACGTGTCCAGGGGAGGGGGGCCCGGCCGTGGCTGCACAGCTCCTGGGGGTGCCTCGGTGCAGCCTGACGCCTGCTCACTTCTGTTGCCAGTGATCCTCTCTGTGGTATTTTTAGAGGGCTTGGAAGGGGCCTCCCTGATCCTCGAGTTCCCTGAACAAGCAGGAATACTCAGGAAAGCTCCGTTTCCCCTTGGAGCCTTTGTCTGCAGAGCAGGGAGTGTGGGGAGGTGTTGGGAGCACGGAGGGGGTACCCCCCCGGGAAAAGCGTGTGAGACTCCAGCGAGCTGCCTGTCCTCCTGGGCCCTGCGGGGTGGGGAAACTGAGGTTGACTGAGGGGGTCACGTGAGGAGAAAGAGGAGACGCAGTGGGCTCGTGTCCAGGGTAGCCTGCAGCTTCTTGCAGGGGTGGGGGACCCACAGCTCCCAATGAAGCTTCTCACATCGCGTGGTGCCTTTGTCCCGATTTCTGCCTCGTGGCTGATGCCCAGCCCCACCCATGGGCACAGGGCACCCCCTTGCTTTGCACAGGGTGCCAGTGAGTCAGAAGGGGAAGGAGGGGTTGGGGGGGAGGTAGTAGGTTCACCTGCAGATGGCCCAGAGTGACATTTCTTCAGTGGCTCTGAAACGGCTTCAAGGAGACGCCTTGGTGGAGAATCTGTTCCATGCCCCGTGGGCCCCGTCTTTTGACTCCCTGCTCTTTGCACGAGTGGGTCAGGGGAGTGGTTCTCTCCCGCGTCCAGATGCTTGAAGAGCAGAGGAGGAGGGTCTTTGTGGAGGAGGAAGCTTCTGGAAGATGTTCTTTCTGCAGGCCCTCTGTCATGCTGGGGAGCGCTGACAGGCTCAGCTCCGGGCCGCCTCTGCTCCCCTGCCCGTCCTTCACATCCCTGCGTCTCGGCTGCCACTCTCGTGTCAGGAGCCTGGGCCGCGGTGACCTGGTGGACACAGCCGGGCTTGGGGCCGTGGCCCGTGTTGTGGGTCTCTGGCGAAGGGGCGGGACCTGGGCTGCAAGTGACAGTCGGGTGGGCCCCTCACTCTTCAGATCCAGTTTATGGGGATGAGGCGTGACTCACCTCACCCGGGACTGCCACATCTCCCCTTTTTCCTCACATCCCTTGCAGGGGGCATCTGCCCAGCACCACTTGGCCGACCAGGGGACTGTCCTGATGCCGGTTGGCGTGTCCAGGCCCCTGCCCTCCACACACACACAGGCTGTCTTCTCTAGCTGTCATAGCAGAGCCCTTTTTCTGTGGGGTGACACAGGATGGATCAGGGTCCATTTTCAGCCCAGTGAGCCCATGAGAGAATCAGCGAGTCCAGCGTTGCAGAGGGGCTGTGTCCGAGCACAGGCAGTGTGTCCATGTGGCACCCCAGCTGGCCCACCGGGGTTACTACCAGACATAGTTTGATGCTAAGACTCAGCTACTGTGCAGTGCCCAGCCTGGAAGGAGACCAGGATGGGCAGATGGGGCCTGGGCAGGGCAGTGGGCAGGGCTGGAGGAAGCTGGTGAGGGCACACAGGGATATGGGCAGGGAGGTGGGCAGCATCACTGCCGTGGCCTGGGCACGCAGTGGAGCTTTGTGGAGGACCGTTGGCACCCAAGGATGTGCAGGGGGAAGCCGTCATCTCCTTGTTACTTAAGGCTGTTCAGAGGGACATGATTGGCTGGCTTGAAGCAGAAAAGCGAACAGATTGGCAGGAAATGATTGGGGCGGGCCCATATTTGCAGGGAAGTAGCTGGAACAGCTTCTTGGCTAAAGGGCTGTAAGCCTCCTCCGAAATCCGCTCGCGAATCCGAGCAATCTGCAGCGCTTCCCTCCCTGCTTCTTCCGCCGTCTCCTCTGTGCACTGGCCCTGTAGCTCTGATTTTTCCCAACCTGTTGGAGCCGCAGCAGCACAGACACAGACTTGACCTTCGGGCCCATTATCTGTGAAAGGTCTGTTTGCCCTCCCGACCTGGCCTGGCCCAGCGCAGACACGGGCCCCTGCCTCCGGGTTCACACTCATCCCCGCCTGCTGCTTCAGAGAATAGGGAAGGATTGGCGCGTGTGGGCTTGTGATCTTTGATGTTCGGCAGAGAAATTATTAAAAAAAAATGCTTTGCTGAGAACATTGCTATATGATTATGATTTTTCAGTTTTCGAGGAGAACAATTGTCAAAAGATCAGCAGCCCACATGCTTGTTTATGGGATGTTTCTTTTTTCTGCTTGCTGAGCCCGAGACACACTGTGATCTGAGGCTGGATCTCATTGAGCTCTGGTTGTTAACCCCCATCAATGGAACACTTGGGATCCGGGGGCCCTTCTGGGGACACAGCGTGCCCTTTGGCTCCACCCCCCACCCCTGTTCCTGGGAGGAGGAAAGGGAGGTCCCCCTGCTGCTGATTTCTTGCTCAAGAAAGTGTTGGGAGTCTCCATGGCAGAGGTGGGCTGCCCCCAGAACCTCAAGCCCAGACTGTGGTGCTGCCCCGCCTCCCTGGGACCCTTCCCTTACCTCGGATAGGTCAGCACAGCCGTCAGTCTCCCCTGTGCCTGACCACTCCTCCTTTGCCCTCCTCCTGCCTACTCGGTCTTCTTACCACCTTGGTTCAATGGGGAGGGTGGCGTGTGCTTGTTTGGGGTCAGTGTGTTGCCATCCACTCCCAGCCCCATTGTCCACCCGCTCCCCATTCTCTGTCCACCCCCTTGTCCATGCACTCCCATGCCCTTATGTTCATGAACAGGTCTCACAGTGATCTTGGGGTCTGTGTCTGCTGGGAACACGGTACTGGGCCTTAGCCCCCGCTGGGGCTGCAGTCTCTGGGAGTGGCCAGGACACATGGACACATGGTGGACCAGAGGCCCACAGCCCTGCCCTGGGTGAGGGTTCCCTGGCAGCTTCTGGGGCTCAGTCGCACCTCATTGACCAGGAGTGTCTGTTGGCTGGGGTTGCCTCTCCCCGGAGTTGAATGAGATCTTGTCTCTTCTCTGGAAAGAAAATGGATTGTTTTCTCCTGGAGCTTTTTTTCAGGCTGGACATGGGTCTTGATCAGATTATTTCTGGAGAGCGGAGAGCAATATTAAATCTTTAAGGATGGATCTTTGTGTCCTGAAATTCACTGAAGGAAATTGGTGGCTTCTTGGCAAGGCTGAGCACGGACTTGAGCAGGGCAGAAACAGGGCAAGAAGGAAGTAGCGTCACTGAAGGTTCTTTGCATCCTTTGCTCTCACCACAAGAGGCCAGGACGTGTCGGGACAAGGACAGGCTCACAGGGGCCTCTCAGTGATGCGTCCCTCTTGGTCATACACCCCCTTCTCATATTCATACACCAGTTGCCGCTTGTCCAAGCACATGTCCTTCCCTCCCTCCCCTTCCCTCCCTCCTCCCCCCTCCCTCATCCCTCCCTCCTTCCCTCCCTCCCTCCCTCCCTCCCTCATCCCTCCCTCCCTCCCCTCCCTCCTCCCACCTCCCTTCCTTCCTTCCTTCCTCCCTCCCTCCTCCTCCCTCCTCCCTCCCTTCCTTCCTCCTTCCCTTCCTCCTTCCTTCCTTCCTCCTCCTTCCTTCCTTCCTTCCTCCTTCCTTCCTCCTTCCTCTCCTCCTTCCTTCCTTCCTTCCTCCTCCTTCCTTCCTTCCTTCCTTTCTTCCTCCCTCCCTCCTTCCTTCCTTCTTCCCTCCCTTCCTCCTTCCTTCCTCCTCCTTCCTCCCTCCTCCTTCCTTCCCTTCCTTCCTTCCTTCCTTCCTTCCTTCCTTCCTCCTTCCTTCCTTCCTTCCTCCTTCCTTCCTTCCTTTCTTCCTCCCTCCCTCCCTCCTTCCTTCTTCTCCTTCTTCCCTCCCTTTCCTTCCTTCCTTCCCTCCTTCCTTCCTTCCTTCCTTCCTTCCTTCCTTCCTTCCTTCCTTCCTTCTTCCTTCCCTCCTTCCTTCCTTCCTCCTCCTCCTCCCTCCCTCCTCCCTCCCTCCCTCCCTCTCCTTCCTTCCTTCCTTCCTTCCTTCCTTCCTTCCTTCCTCCCTCCTTCCTTCCTCCCTCCCTCCCTCCTTCTTTCCTCCTTCCTTCCTTCTTTCCTCCATCCTTCCTTCTTCCTTCCTTCCTTCCTCCATCCTTCCTTCTTTCCTCCTTCCTTCCTTCCTTCCTTCTTCCCTTCTTCTTCCTTCCTCCTTCTTTCCTTCCTTCTTCCCTCCTTCCTTCTTCCTTCCTTCTTCCTTCCTCCTTCCCTCCTCCCTCTCTTCCTCCCCTCCCTCCCTCCTTCCTTCCTTCCTCCTTCTTTCTTCCTTCTTCCTCTCCTTCCCTTCCTTCCTTCCTCCTTCCTTCTTCCTTCTTCCTTCCTCCTTCCCTCCTCCCTCTCTCCTCCCTCCCTCCTTCCTTTCTTCCTTCCTTCCTTCCTTCTTTCTTCCTTCCTTTTTCCTTCCTTCCTTTTTCCTTTTTTCTTCACTCCTTCCTTTTTCCTACCTCCCTGCTTCCTTTCCTTCCCTTTCCTTCCAACCTTTTCTTCCCACAGAATGGTCCAGCCTCCGCCTTTTCTTTTACTGGGCACCTCCGAGAAAAGGTCACGAAGAAGGCAGATTCCGCTTTTCCCACTTCCTGGTGTGGAAGCAACAGGCATGAGGGTCACACACGCGCTCCCCTGACGTCCCAACAGCGCAGACCCAGCCCTGCCCCAGCCTGTTCGGGCGTTGGGAAAGCTGGTCTGGGGCAGTAGCTGCTTCCTGCCGACACAGGCAGGGGGAGCCTCCTGTTGGCATGTGCGTCAGCTGAGACAAGGTGGATCGGCAGGTGTGCAGAGACGAGACTTGTCTCGTGATCGTTAGCAGTTTCCAGCACATTGTGGAGTATTTACCTCTCTTGTCCCCAAGCCGTTTTTCTAAATAAGAGCCTGAAATGACCAGGATGAAGCTGAATGCCCTGAAGGAGCTCTGAGTCCTCACGGCAGCGGTGGTCTGGACCCTTGTCACATAAACCCAGCATTCCCGGGGCCTGTTTCCCTCTTGCTCCAGTGCACCAGACGTGGCCACGCATAGCCGTAGAGCAGCCTCAGCCGCCATCGGAGTCTGTCACCTCATAAAAATAAATGTTCACTTAGGTAACACAGTCAGTGGAGTTTTAATTATTTTACTTCTGCAAATATTTGCTGCACCCCCCACCCCCCAAAGTGCCAGTGACTTCCACCCTGGTCTTTCAAAGACAGATGATCCTGTTTTAAGGCACATCCTATGCTGGGCTGAGAGGTGGCCTCTATGATTTGGGTGTTTCCAGGCAGTCTCCTCTCCTACCCTTAAGTGCCCCAGACCCTTTACCATTTCCCTGGTGTTATTTCTAACCCCACCCCAGTTCCCCCAGCTTGCAGTTCTACTTGCTGGAATTCAGGGACCTGGGCTTTGGGAGCAGTTTGGTGCCGTCTGTCCCCTTGTTTCGTGTCTCTGTATCTGACACACGTGAGACCCTCTGCTCCTCTCCTTCTCCCTCTCTCTATTCACCCGGCACGGTGCCCTGCCACGAATGGCAAGATTTTTGTCTTTCCTTGTGGCCTGTGGGATCCCACGGTGTTTGTAGGCCCGTAACCGCCCATTCTTGTGTCTGTTGTCAGGCCTAGGGTGTGTTCCGATATCCCAGCTCGTACACAAAGCACAGCCATGACACGTGGCCAGGCAGGATCTTCTCAAAGAAACTCAAAGAAAAGGGAAGGTGCTTGGTAGGAAGGTGCCAAGCAGTTAATTCTCTGAGTCATGTGGGAGCTTTCGCCCACCTTTTCAGAGAAATCGCTGCCCTGTTTCCACAGGGGCTGGACCAGGCCACAGTCCCTTTGCAAGCAGCTAGTGAGAGCTCCTTGTTCAGCACAGCCCTGCAGCTGGGTGGCTTTCTGTGTCTGTGACATATGCATTTCGCTGGTGTGAGATGATGCTTCATTGTCGTCTTGATTTGCATTTCCCTGATAAGAAGTGACCACTTTGAGCACATCAGATTGGACGGGATGTAACATAGAAGGCAACCAATCTTGACTAACAAGACATAGACCTAGGAGGCTTAACTTGAAACAACATCTTAGTAATTTCTTGTAGAAGGGCTTAATGGCTTTATGGGGAGATAAATCAATTTTCACTTTCTTCTAAGTAAATATTTTCTTAGCAAATTATTTGTAACAAGCAGTATAAAATAAACTATTGAAGGCCTACTTTGGGGGCAGGCTTAAGGGGTGGTTGGGAAAGTTGGAGTCAATGGTGGAGGGAAGGTGTAATGGTGGCGGGGTTTGGTGTTGGAATACTGAATACCTGTAACAAATCATCGTGAACAACTCTGTAAACCACAATGTTTGTATAAAGTATAAGGGAAAATTTTACATTAAAAAAAAACAAAGTAACCACTTTGTCATATGCCAACTGGTTATCTAAATGTCTTCTTGGGGGAAGTGTTTGTTCATCTTCACCCACCCCTTGTTTTTCTGGGTGAGCATCACACCCAGTGATGCTCAGGTATTATTCCTGCCTCTGCACTCCGATCACTCCTGGCAATGCTTGGGGGACCATATGGGGCGCTGGGGATGGCACCCAGGTCAACCATGTCCGAGGCAAACACCTACCCATTGTACTCGCTCCGCTCTCTCTCCTCATTTTGGGATATTTATTGGTTTCTATATTGCTCAGCTTGGTGAATTTGTATTTTTTTCATTCACCCTTTATCTGCTGTGTTTTGTCTCATGTGATCTGACTTGAAAGATAAAAGCGAGGGACGGGTGGGCTGGAGAGATAGTATAGCAAGTAGGATGTTTGCCTTGCATGCGGCTTACCCAGGTTCCATCAGTATCGCATATGGTTCCCTGAGCCCTGCCTGGAGTGATTCCTGAGTACAAAGCCAGGTGTAATCCTTGTGTGGCCCCAAAACAAATCCCCTAAATGAGGGACAAGTAATTGGTGCCATTTTATCTTGGGGTGAGTGAAAGACATGTCACCTTCTCTTGGGAATCATGAGCTGATTGTTCTCAGCTAGCTGAGAGGTTGCAAAAAACAGTCCAGGGGCCTATTGCTGACTGTGGGCTCACCTGCCACTCTCCAGACTCTGTGGCCAGTGGCAAGAGTAGGGGCTACTTCCTGAGAGAAAAGACTCTTTCCACTCCACTTCCTCTCCAGCTGTGTGGGCAGGTGGGGTGGCAGGAGGTCAGTGAATAAATCGACAGGCAACTCAAACTGGCAAGCTGGTATCAGAGCTATAACTTCCATTTAAAAATTTTATATTTAAAGTTTTGGATCCACACCTGGCAATGCTCAAGGCTTCCTCCTGGCTCTGTGCTCAAGGGGTCACTCCTGGCGGGGCTTGGGAGACCCCAGGGGGTGCCAGGGATCGAACCCAGGTCTATTGCCTTATGCAAGACGGGCACCTGGTCTGGGTACTGTTGCTTTCCTAGAGGCTGAATGGTGTCTGGGCCCATGGTTGGGTTGGTCATTGGCAATAGCAGGGACACGTATTCCTTGCTGTGATGCTGAAGTCCCAGAAGTTCTACAGCTGCACAGGGGTGGGATGAGACACTTTTCCCTTGGGATGAGACCAAGGTGGATCCATTATCTCCCTTGAGACTTCCTATGGCTCCTGGACCAGTCTCCTTTGCCTAGCAGCTGCCCATGGTCAGGGTGATGCTACCCCGGAGTGTGTGTGTTGGGGGCGCAAGTGCTTGGAAACGGGGGTTTCCTCTATCCCGGGCATGCGGGCCCAGGGAGTTTCCCTGTGAGAACCTCAGAGCAGCCCCTGTTGTCTCCACACCATGGGGAAGCCAGGCCTGTGAGTTCTCTTCTCTGTGTCACCTGGCCAGGCTGGAGTGCAAGGGGGGTGATTCCCCCCACCCCACTTTCCAGCCAGGGTGCTGCCCGATGCTGCCCGGGGCTCCCACTCCTCCTGCTTTTTTTTTTTTTTACCATGATGCACCAGAGCGAACAGGACAGGCGGATGGCTGTGTCCGTAGCTCTATCATGGCCCAGAGGGCCCACATCCAGGGGGACACAGGTGTTTGCTCCTAGGTATTTGTTATAGGAAGCATTTTTTGCAGGGGTTTAAAAGGGCGAGGCAGTTGGATTTTAAGGCCATCGTGAGCATGTCACCTGTTCAGGACTGGAGATGAGGTGAGTGTGAGGGTCTGTGGAGGCAGGGGAGGTAGTGGGCGCCCTGTGGTCTCCGCAGGGGAGGACGGACTTGGGTGCTGTCTCTGGGGACATCATGAAATGTGCCAGAGGCAGCGCTGAACCCAGGCCTGGAGCCTCACGAGTTTACAAGGCAAGAATCTCTCTGACTTTCCCAGCCGATGCAGGAAGAACCAGCCCCTGGGTTCTCAGGAGAGAGGAGGGCCCATGCCGCAGGCCTCCCAGCCTCTTGGTACTTGCTCTGGATCATGCTGACATCTAGGACAAACACAGACACAAACACCAAAGTGGGTGCTAGGAGCCTCCTTGGGGATCCCTGGCATTGGGGGCTGCAGTCATGACCTCGGGTCCACTTTGGGGTTCACTTTCTGTTGCATGCTTAGAGGAGGTAGATTACCAGGGCAGTACTGAGCAGATTTTTTTTTTTTTTTGCCAAAGGCCAGATCTGCTGGGGAAACTCTGTTCTAGAATGTTCTAAATCTTGGCTGGGTTTCCAGATCCCAGCATCCCTCTGTATGGGATCTAGGTGAGTCATTTCAGATCAGCTGTGTAGGGTGAGAAGGAAGCATGCCCACGAGAGTCAGGGTTCTAAGTGGTGGCTATGCCGGGGCTGCCACTGGCTCTGCTCTTCTGCCCCCCTCAAATCCCTTCTTGTCTCGGCGTTTGATTTGTCCTGCTCTGAGAGCCAGAGCCCATTGTTAGATTGTTTCCTCTAGGTCTGGGCCTTGCCTGTATGCGTCCTGCCTGCCCAGGCTGTCCAGGCCGCGATATGCTGGGTGCCACCCAGGCCCCCGTTCTCCCCAGCCCCTGCCCAGGCTCTGCTTCCCAGGACGGTCCCCCCATGGGGCCCTCCTGCCCCTTACCTACACCATTCACTTGTGCCCTGGTTGGCCTTGGGCCCTCCCACCCTTCCCTGTTCTCTAGTGTGCCAGCGCTGCCCTTTGGGACGGAGGTCATGTGCAGAGTTGAGAATTGGGGATCCCTCCTTTCCTCACCCTCCTTCATCCTCACTCCTGGTGGGCTCAGCTCTCAGTCGTGTGCTTGGAGCGGAAATGGGATTCCCACTGCTGGGGTGTGACCCCCAGACTACTTGCAGCGTGCATGTAACCCCCACCCCAGCTAAAGCTCCTGAGGCTGAGGGGGGGGGCCAGGGGCGGAGAGGGGTTCCTGGGCCCTGAGTCAGAGCAGCTGTCCCCATCATGGAGGGTACCAGCTGCTCCATGTCTGTGGGGGTCTCACGGTGAATGAATGAGGAGGAGCCCGGCTGTTTTCGGATTGTGGATTGTCGTTGGGGTCCTTCCCGCTGTCCCTCTTGGGACAGCCAGCACTCTGCTCTCTGGTTGGGATGAATAATTGATGTGGAAGCCTTGCCAGTGATTCATGGCCCAGATGGTGGCCCCAGGGTGTGCACCCGTGCCTCTGGGCCCAGCCCCCTCACATAAAGGTCAGAGCAGGTGGGGGCCGGGCAGTACAACCTTCCTGTGCTTTCTGGGACTGGGTAGAAATTTCCTTGGGGGATCTGGGTCTGTGGGGGTGCCAGCCTCTTCCCACTCTTCAACCAGTGCTGGCTCCTTCACCCCGGAGTGGCCTGCTCTCAGGATCACACCACTCAGCTGTGCCTTTGGATCCGACAGTACCTAGGGGACTCGAACCCAGAGCTCTGTGCCTGCCCACCTCCAGTCCTTCCAGCTGGCTTCTTGGCTGGCCCTAATTGATGCTTAGAGATTCCACAAGGGGTGAAGATCTGGCGAGATCATCTCTCAGAGACCAGATTACTGAGTCTCACCTCTCTGAGCCAATGATTCCATCTGTGCTAGAATTTCATGATTTGGAATTGACTTGTCTTGAGACCTTCTGACCATCCTGGGAAATGCACCGCATTCATGGTGTGTGTGTGTGTGTGTGTGTGTGTGTGTGTGTGTGTGTGTGTGTGTGTCTGTGTGTCTGTATGTTTGTGTGTGTGTGTGTGTCTGTGTGTCTGTGTGTCTGTATGTCTGTGTGTGTGTGTGTGTGTGTGTGTATGTGTGTGTGTGCATTCGCCTCGGACCCTGCAAGTCTGTATGTTTCTCTATCAGGGCTTGAGCAGTGCCGTGGAGGGTGACGTTGGCACAGTTTGTTGCTTTATTGCTCTTCTGAGTGACTCCGCTTGTGCAGCTCTGATCAGCCGTGAGAGGATCGGACTGTCCCGGGTGGGGTTTGTGGATGAGATTGATCTCTAGCAGTCTTGCCAACGTGTTTGTCGTTGAAATTGTGCATTTGTAAATTCTCTTCATTAGTTGTGTAGAAAATGACCTCATCTTCAAGGCACAGTTATGTTAGTGTTTACAATTTACTTACTGTGTGAATATGTATGTATGTATGTTCCCTAACTGCATAGTTAAACAGCTGAGGAAATGTTGACTAACAGTGGAACTAGGAGACATTCTTGTCTCTGATACAAATGGAAAAGTGATTTTAAAGCTTTACTAGTAAGACTACAAGAGTATCCCACCCGCACGGCAGAGCCTGGCAAGCTCCCCGTGTCGTATTTGATATGCCAAATACCAGTAACAATTACAGACCTCATTCCTGTGACCTGATGGAATGGTCTGAGGCTCTTTATGTTCCTGGAGCAAGCAGATGCCCTTGGGCTCTTCTAGCAGGAGACAGGACATATGGAGATGTTACTGGTGCCCACTCCAGCAAATCGATGATCAACGGGAAGACAAGTGACAAGTAACTAGTAAGACAAATTTGAGTTATAGTATTATGGTGGAGATTCTTTTTAATTTTTTTGTTTCATTTGGCCCACACCCAGCGGCACTGAGGAATCTCTCCTCAGGTGGGTTCAGTGGACCCTATGGATGCTGGGGATCAAATTCAGGTCAGCCGTTTGCAAGACAAGCATTCTCCCCCATACTGTTGCTCTGGACCCATGTGGTGGAAGTTCTTTAAAAAGTGAATACAGAGTAATAAAGTTAACTTCTCGAATAGCTCAAAATGTGAATTGAGGGCAGGCAAGATAGCGCTAAGGACCACAGCACATACATTTCACACGGGGTGCCCTGATTTTGATCCCTGGCCCATGTTTGGTAGCTCCAGAAGTGACCCCTGACCACCGACCAGGAGTACCCCTGAGCACTGCTAGGTGTGGCCTCCTAATACAACGCTTGGACACCCTCACTTTGCCCTCCCACTGCTGTAGACTGTCTTCATCCTCCAGTATGAGATCCTGGGTCGGATTTGAGTTGGTTTTCCGAGGTTGGGGGTTGGGAGTGAGAGGGGCGGGCGCTGGCAGGTCCTTGTGCCATCTGCCCGGGAGAGTCACGTCTGGTGCGGGGCCCCAGGTGCTGATGGCTGCTGTCAGCTGAGAAGCTTCTGTACCCCGCTTCGCTTTCTCCCCCCGCACCCACACTTAGCTCCGGGCAGACAGTCCTGGCCGTGTGGCTCCTCGAGGCCCAGAGGAGACAAGTCAGTTGTATCCTTGTTGGGCTCTGAGGGACTTGGGTCCTAATTGTCTGCCCGTGGGGGTCACCCAGTGATGGCACGGCTCTCTTGGGTGTGGGGGAGCTGGAGCTCCTTCTGGGGACTCAGGGCTGCTGCTCTCTGGGCATCATCAGGTGTATGCTTGGGGGCTTGGTCCCCTGGGGTGGGGCTTGGTCCCCTGAAGTGGGGCTGAGTCCCCGGGGGTGGGGCTGTGTCCCCTGCTTGGTGGTATCTAATTATCTCTGGGGATTTGGGGAAACCAAGGGGTGTGGCCTGTGCATGGTCTGCCCAGGAGAGAGAAATCGGGGTGCTCCATGGAAGCGCGGCTTCCTCAGTTCCACGAGAGATGGGGTTGAAGGTGGCTTTGCTGTGTTGTTATTGGTGGTGATGTAGGGGTGTTAGTTCTGGTGGTGGCACTGGCAATTGTAGTTTTGGTGCTGGTGGTTTTGGTGTTTGTTGGTATCGTTGGTGTTGGTGGTTTTGGTGGTGTTTGTGCTGGTGCTGGTGATAGTGTTTTTGGTGGTGACATTGGTACTTATGGTTTTGGTGGCATTAGTACTGTGGTTTTAGGGCGCGGTGGTGCTGGTGCTCTTGCTCTTGATTTTGGGGCTGATATTGTAGTCGGTTGGAGTGGTGGCTCCTGTGGTCCGTGGGACACGTGACCAGTATTGGACAGTCCAGTAGTGTCAGCTACTGTTTTCTGCACCCTTCGGGCTCCCCGCAGCCTGGGCCTGCACAGCATTACTGTGTCCTATTGGCGATGCTCCGAGCCACACAGAACTGTGGCGATAGGCTGGTGTGAGTGGCTCTGTGACTCAGGGTCCTGAGAGGATTGTTGACTGATGCTCGGAAAGCCCTTGACAAGGTGCTGAAACCCGCCAGAAGCGCGGGACACAGATGCTGGGCTTTCCTCAGAGCTGTGTGATAACAGCCGCTAGCCTGGTGAATGACAGCGAGAAGCCTCTACCAGGCCACATCCCTTGGGGTCTGCAGACAGGCTGAGGGCAGAAACCTTCTTCTGGTGCGTGTTTGTGTGATCACAAACAAAGCAAAATGTGTTTCCACACAGGTCACCTGGCCTCCACCCTACAGACTCAATTTTTAGGGGTGGGTGGGTGGGGTAATACCAGGCAATGCTTAGGGATTGCTCCTGGCTCTGCACTCAGGAATCACTCCTGGCGGTTCCTGGAGACCATATGGGATATTGGGGATCGAACCCAGGTCAACTATGTGCAAGAAAAAAACCTTTCTCGGACTATCGCTCTAACCCTGCTCAGCCTTTTATAATGTTAAGTATTAAGTTTGTTTTGGGGTCTCATTTAGCAATGCTCAGGGGTTACTCTGTACTCAGGATTTACTCCTGGTGGTGTTAGGGTACCAAATGGGATGCTGGGGTTCAAACCACGTGCAAGGCAAACACCCTCCCTGCCGTGCTATTGCTCCAGCCCCATCCCTTTTTCAAATGAACTGTTCTTTAAGTACATACGGTCTCTGGTAACTTAGTAAGTCTTTTTTAATAACCGACCTTCAGCTTCTTGAGGGAGGGAGCCCTGAGCAGCCCAGCGTTTGCTCTAGGGCCACCTGCATCCTCGTTTCTGCACACACTCACATCCTAGCAGGCCCACTGGCAGCTGTGTGAGGAGAGCTCACCTCGCTGGGCAGCGCCACCCGGGAAGCAGTGTGCACGGGGGTGGCTCAGAGCAGGTGTGATGGGGCCTGTCTGAATCCCTGGGCACTGTGGACGTGGAACAGCTCTGGACATAGCCATGCCCGTGGTGCTGGGCCCCAGGCTGGCGCTTGCTCCAGAGCCCCAGCGTGTCAGTTAGGGACGCATGTGCCTTGCCACTTGGCAGGTGTGAGGTTTGTGCCCTGCCCACGTGGCCCGTCTCCCCATTTCCTCACAAATAGTCGAACCCTTGGCCTTTAGCTGCAAAAGTGGGAGTGTCAGGCAGTCCTCATCACTTTAGATGAGGACTAGAAGTGGCAGGTACAGTAGCCAAGGGGCTGGGTGGGCGACCAGGTGGTGGTGAGGACGCAGTAACATGGGCAGTGGTTACTACTCCTGTGGCCCTGCAGGCGACACCACGGAGAGGCGGGTGTTCAGAGTGTGCCAGGCTCCAAGCTGGTTTTAGGCAGAGGTTATGATGCGTGTTTCCTGGGAGCTGGGTTGTCCCTCAGTGGTCTGACCCTGAGCGGGGATGGCATTTGCCTTGCACGCGGCTGACCCAGCTTCGATCTCCGGGATCCTTGAGTGCTTCAAGCACTCAGGAAGAATCCCCAAGCATCACCAGGTGTGATCCAAAAAGCCCCCCCCCCAAAAAAAACCAGTGTTCCGTCCCGTGCACAGGGACGCAGGTGTCAGAACAAGGACGAGTGAGTTCTGAGCCAGCCAGCCGGGGCCTCGCAGGGCAGGGCCCGGGAAGGCAGACCGGACAGCGGGCACTAGGGGAATATGGTTTGTTCTTGGGTGGCAGCAGGAAGAGCGAAGGCGCCCAACAGCCGCAAATTGATGCTCATCTGCAGATTAGCTTAAGAACAGCCCAATTACACTAATGAACAGTTCCAGCCCCGCTCTGAAAAGCCGCCGGGCGAGCGGCAGCGCCCAGCTGCAGCTGGCGCGAGCCTGGTGGACACGCCATGGCTGCCGCCACCGCGCTGCCGCCGTGCTGACCCGCGTCAGCCAGACTTTCCCGGGCGTCGGATGTGCCACGGTCCCGACTGCATTTTGCTGTCATGGTCGTTACAGGTTTGATGCTAAACAGTGTCTTTGTACAAGAAATGTGGGGTGTAAACCTTAGGTGAAGTTTTTACATAATACAAAAAAGGGGCTGGCATTCCTTGAAAGCAGGGCACACTAGGTTTAGGGATGTCACTTCTTCACGGGATCACCCTCACCGTGCCGCCCCCCAAGACCCCCCCCCCCACTCAGTCTCCCAGTAGACCCAGGTAAGGTCACTCGGGAACTGGAGAGCCTCGGGAGTAGGACAGTCAGGTCTGAGGGAAGTGGGGGGTCTCTGTGAGATTGCCCAGGCAGAAGCCACGCCTCCTGCCCCCCACTTCCCTCTTGGAGAGGGAGCTGAGCCCCCAACTTCATGAAGGGCCGTTCCCGGCCAGCGGCAGACTCAGCTCGACGCTGCCAACTGCAGCTGCCCTCGCCTTGTTTGACTCATGTGGTCTTTTCGGCAGTGCAAGGGATCAAACTCAGGGCCTCGGGTGTGCGAGGCAAGTGCTCCACGACTGAGTTCCATCCTGTCCCAGGTGGGACTTTATTTTTCAGTGTGGGGGAGGGTGTTGGACAACACTCAGGGGTGCTCAATGGCTACTCCTGCCTCTGTGCTCAGGTGGTGCTTGGGGGCCCAGCGGTGGTGCCAGGTATAGACCTGGTTGGCTGTGTGCCCTTTCCTACCATCCTGCATCCTGTTAGGGGCCTCGTGAGTTCCCCCCACAGTACTGCTCAGTGGTCCCCAAGGGTCCCTGCAGAGTGCTCTGGGGCTTGGAGAAACCTGGGGAACTGAGCGCCTTAAGCTTCCACCCAGAAACGGTTTTGTGTTTGCTTGTTTTGGGGGCCACACTGGAGGTGCTCAGGGTTTACTTGTGACTCTGTGTTCAGGGATCGCTCCTGTGGGGCTCGGGGGACCCTGTGGGGTTACAGTGATTGTACCCGCATCTGCCTCAAGCAAGGCAAGTGCCCTCCTCACTGTCCTATCGCTTGGCCCTTCAGAAATGTTTATCGGATGATGATGTCACACTGTCTCGAGGTCTTGAATAAAAGCATTTGCTGCTGTGCTCCCCATCCCCTCTCTAGAGTAAACAACTCAGAGCCACTCTGGAAATCTGTTCCCTTTAAGCAAACAAACAGGCCCCCCATTATACTGGGGCTCCTGGGGCCCTGCCTGATTGGCCCTTTGAACACACTTGACCAAGGTGGAGAGAGAGAGAGCCAGAGACAGAGACTGGGCAGGGGTCCCTAGAGAGTGGGGTATGGCCGGGTCCCCAAAAGAGAGAAGCTGCATCCCTGGGGTCCCCAGAGAGGGCCTGGCCATGGGGTCCCCAGGGAGAGAGGATTTGGGCCTGGGTCATGAGGTCACCAGGGATTGAAGCCGTTTTGGGCATGGGGTCCTGGGGAAGAGAGGCTGGGTGTGAGTTATGGGCCCCCAGAGAGAGATGGGGCTGGGTCATGGGGTCCCCAGAGAGAGAGTGGGTCTGGGGCCCCCTTGCGAGCGTGGCCTGGGTCATGGGCTCTTTAGAGAGAGTGGGCTTGGGTCAAGGGGTCCCCAGAGAGAGAGGGCTGGGGTCCCCAGAGAGTGGGGACGGGCCAGGGCCCAGAGAGAGGGGGCTGGGTCATGGGGCCCCCAGGGAGAGAGGGGCTGGGGCCCCGAGAGAGTGGGGACTGGGCAGGGGTCCCCAGAGAGAGGGCTGGGCAGGGGTCCCCGAGAGAGTGGGGCTGGGGTCCCCAGAGAGAGAGAGAGAGTGGGCTGGGCCAGGGGTCCCCAGAGAGAGTGGGACTGGGTCAGGGGGTCCCCAGAGAGAGTGGCTGGGAGGGTCCCCAGAGAGAGAGGCAGGGGGTCCCCAGAGAGAGTGGGACTGGGTCATGGGGTCCCAGAGAGAGTGGGGCTGGGTCATGGGGTCCCCAGAGAGAGTGGGCTGGGTCATGGGGTCCCCAGAGAGAGGCCTGGGTCATGGGGTCCCCAGAGAGAGTGGGGCTGGGTCATGGGGTCCCTAGGGAGAGGGGGCGGGGTCCCCAGAGAGAGTGGGGACTGGGTCATGGGTCTCCAGAGAGAGGGGGGCTGGGCATGGGGTCCCCCAGAGAGTGGGGCTGGGGCCGAGAGAGTGGGGACTGGGTCATGGGTCCCCAGAGAGAGTGGGGCTGGGTCATGGGGTCCCCAGGAGAGAGTGGGGCTGGGGTCCCCAGAGAGAGTGGGGACTGGGTCATGGGGTCCCCAGAGAGAGTGGGGCTGGGTCATGGGGTCCCTAGAGAGAGAGGGGCTGGGGTCCCCAGAGAGAGAGTGGGGCTGGGGTCCCCAGGAGAGAGTGGGGCTGGGTCATGGGGTCCCCAGAGAGAGTGGGGACTGGGTCATGGGGTCCCCAGAGAGAGTGGGGCTGGGCCATGGGGTCCCCAGAGAGAGAGGCGGGGTCCCCAGAGAGAGTGGGGACTGGGTCATGGGGTCTCCAGAGAGAGTGGGGCTGGGTCATGGGGTCCCCAGAGAGAGTGGGCTGGGTCATGGGGTCCCCAGAGAGAGTGGGGGCTGGGACATGGGATCCCCCAAAGAGTCTGGGTTAGGGTGTTTCTGAAGGGGAGGGTCCTAATTTGTGCGTGTCCCTCAAGACAGGCTGGGATCTGTGTCCCAGGAGTCAGAAGTCGAACTAGGTCAGCCGCTTGTGGGGCCAGCGCCTCACCCCTGGGCGTAACTCTCAGGAAATGGATGTATTTTCACTGGAGTAAAATGATGCCTCAGTGAAGTGGGTATTAAAGAACTGGCAGGGAATGAAAGAAAAAAGTCCCTGACCCCATATGGTTCCCCAAGTCCCACCAGGTGTGATCCCCTTAGTACAGAGCCCTAAGCAACACTGGCTGTGCTCTGAGACAGACAGACAGACAGACAGACAGACAGACAGACACACACACACACACACACACACACACACACCTTTTTCTGCCCCAAGTTCTCTATGTGATTTGAGGAATTAATTGGCATATATTTCCGAATGAAGGCAGAGTACGGCTTGCAATGCCAAGCTCCCCAAGCCCTGCCTAATTTGCCCCTCCCCAGGGCAGCCCGTAGCACACACTGACCCGCCCCTCTCTCGGGCTTTACCTGCAATATGTTAGCCCTTTCTCACCTGGCCAGACACTGTCACACCCTGATCCAGATGGAGTCAGGTGGCTCAGGCGCCTCTGGCATGAAACCTCGTGCTGTCCAGAATGGCCATGCATGGGGGGCAGTCTGGGCCGCTGTGTGGCTGATGCATGGACTGTCACGGTTTATGGACTGCCTCGGGGCGTGGGGTTGGTTCCAGTGTGGCCTGTCCAGAGCCTGGGTCCCGTGGCCAGTCCTGGTGTCAGAGCAGCTGTCTCTTTAAGTGATGCCACTTTTTAAACAAAGGTGACACTTTGTATCACCTCATAAATGATTGTGCCACTTCGTATCACCTTCTAAACACTGTGACACTTTCTATCACCTTTTAAACACGGTGACACTTTGTATTACCTTCAAAGACCTGTGGGGCTTTGGATGTCTGTTATATACCTGGTGGCAGGAGCCTGCAGTTACCCATGCTCTTTCCGTTGTTCTTACGGTCCGTCCTGGTTTCACCTTCTGCTCCCTGTGGGGTCAGTAGCCGATGTGGTCTGAATTTGGTCACCACCCCACTGGTGACCAATAACACCGAGACCCACAGCTCTCCCCATCTCTCTTTAGCAAAGTGTTCTCGCTGGTCACAGCTTTGGACTGTTTTTAATTGATTTTTTTGTTTCCTTATTTAGTTTTATTTAGTTTGAACAATTCAATTTCTTTCTTTTTACTATCATAAAAATGTGAATAACATGATATGTTAAACTCTGTGTTCGTTTTAGAGCATTTGTTCTGAAAATCATTTCCTGAAATGGGGGGTAAGAGGGTTGGAGTGATAGCACAGTGGGGAGGGCACTTGCCTTGCACATGGCCAACCCTGGTCCCTGGCATCCTGTAGGGGTCCCCAAGCACGTCGAGGAGTAAGTTCTGAGTGCAGAGCCAGGAGTGACTCCAGCATCACTGGGCGTGCCCGCCCCCAACTAAATAAAATTAAATGGGTGTGAGGACCAACTGTCAGGCCATAGAAGGCCCATGAGACCCTGTGGCCTGGTCCTGTGCCTGACTGTATGGGGCAGCTGAGAATGAAATGCTAAATAGCCACATGGCCCTGAGCAGCAGAAGGCTTCCCACAGTGTCTCAGAACAGCTGGACCAAGGAGCGTGACCATCTTCAAGGGCTCCATGTCGTCCTTATGTCCACGTTCCCCACCAGCTTGGCAGCCAGTGGGGCGTCTTCCCAGCCTTTTGGCAGGCCAGGCCAAGCTGAGGGAATGTGAACAATTCATTTGGATGTGAATTCCTCTGATCCCAAATGCCAGGGACTCTTGCATATACTCACAGGGTGCTGAGCTGTGTTTTGTTTGTTTGGGGCCTGCACCCAGTGATGCTCAGGGCTTACCCTGGCTCTGCCAGTCAGGGATCACTGACACTGCCAGGGGACCCTCTGGGCTGCTGCTGTTGAACCTGGGTCAGCGGCATGCAAGGCAGGGCCCTCCCCGCTGTGCTGTCACTTTGGCCCCAGTATGTTCTTGTGATCATCTCAGACCGCGCCTTCTGGGGTGCGTGGTGGGTATGGTCTTTACCACCCCCCCTCGCCCTCCCTCCCCTGCCCTGCGCCTAGCTTCGCTTGGTGCCAGATTGAAGCGTCTCTTTATCAAATATTAACCCGGTATCCTCCCAGATCCTTTCATGTCCTGAGGAGTCAGGAGCTGATTTGCATAGCTGGCGAGGCCCAAAAACTTGGAACAAAGATCATTGGAGCTGGAACAAAGATCATTGCCTTTGCATTACACTGGGGCCCAGGTGCTGTGCTCTCTGCTCAGAAATCCCATTATTTGTGAGCACGTGCCTCTGTCCTTAGAAAGAGGATTGGCCTTCTCCCTCCCCTTCTAAGAAAGGCCCCACTGTGCTGCCAGGCCCAGCCCTCTGGGTCCCCATCAGCCCAGCGCTCAGTTTACCCACAGAGAAAGCTGGGTCAGAAGCTGTGTCTCAGTGCTGCGCGATCTTCATCCAGTAGATTTCGAGATGTCTGCAAGAGGCCCTGCTTACAGATGTGTTGCTTTTCCATTATTAAAAAGGCTTGTATTTCACCGTAGTCCAAATAGCTTCCAGGGGACGCCTGTGACTCAGAAGGACTAGACTGGATTTTGGTTGAATGAGTTGGAAAAATAAAAAGGCACTTGATTTTCTGGACAGGCCCCCTCACCGCCTGCCACTGTGCGCTCCAGCTGGGGCAGTGAATGTCTTGCTTTGCGGCTGCAGGAATTGTGGGCTGCCTTCTGGGTGAGCTGGGGAGATAAGCCAGAGGTGGGGGTTGGGATTTGTTTTTGTTTTTATAGTGAGATATGCAGTTACAGGTTGTTCATGATTGGGTTTTAGTCCTACAATAGTCCAACAACCGTTCTTTCACCAGTGTACATTTCCCACTACCAGTGTCCCCAATTTCCCTCCTGTCCATCCTCCTTCCCTGCCTCTATGTCAGAGACTTCTCTCCTCTCTCCTCTCTCTCTCTCTCCTCTCTCCTCTCTCTCTCTTTCTCTCTTCTTCCCTCCCTCCTTCCCTCCCTCCCTCCCTCCCTCCCTTTCCCTCACTCTCTCCTTCCTTTTGGGCATTATGGTTTGCAATACAGATACTAAAAGTTATCATATATCCCTTTATCTACTTTCAACACTCAGTTCTCATCCAGAGTGACCATTTCCAACTCCACATCCCTTTTTTCTTTGGCTACTTTTCATTCTAGAAGACAGAGCAAGGGGCTGAGAGAGCACAGCGGGGGAGGGCACTTACCGGTTCACATTCAATTCCAGCATCCCATAGGGTCCCCTGGGCACCGCCAGGAGCAATTTCTGAGTGCAGAGTTAGAAGTAACCCTGAGCATCACTGGGTGTGACCCCAAAATACTTAGAAAAGATGCAGATGCCAGTCACCCAGATCAGTGTCTTGGCCATCTGGGGTAGGGGTGGAGGGCAGAGCTGAAATGGGTCAGTACTTCCTAGAATGTGGGGTCCTAGAACGCCGAAAGTGCCTCATGGCATGGAGGCTCTTTTTTCCGGGGTCTCCGGACTCCAGCTGAGGCCCACGGGAACTTGTCCTCTGTGGTGTCCGGAGATTGGGGCGTTGGTGCGCACTTGGTTCACCAAGGCTTTCCTTTCTTTCTTTGCCCCATAAGAGAGGGAGTCTGACCCTGTGCAGGGATGATGCAGAAAGCGGCCTACGTGCCCTTAGGTTGGGCCCCGATGCTTGGGTCTAGGTCACCGCAGGTGCTCGGGCCGTCTGGCCCGGCAACCTTCCACTCTGATTTCTTACTTAGTTTTTTCGAACAGAGGAGGGGGTCTGGAGGCATGAGCATTAAACACCAGATTTGGGCTAGTTTAGGCCCGGGGGCGTTTCAGGCTGGAGGTGCTCCCAGACGGTGCTGGAGACTCTTGCACTCAGACAGCCAGGACAGTGGCTCAATGCATGGGCTAGAGGTGGGGTACTGCTGAGACCACGTAGTGCTAGGCACCACCAGGGATACCTTGGCTGTACTCAGAGCTCTCTGGTGACGCCTGGGGAACTACGTGGTGCCGGGATTGGACAGTGATTGCCTGCATGCAAGGCAGGTGGCATGACCCCTGTGCTGTCTCTCTGGCCCCCAGGAGAGGCTTCTTAAGGAAGGGGTGTCTCAAAACATCCACCACCCCAAGCTATAGAGTTGTCTGGACGAGGACAGATTGCAGGAACAGCAGTATCAGGGCGCTGGCACCCTCCTCTGCCTCTTCTCACCACCTGAGCTCAACCTGCTGCTTCCTCCCTGTGTCCAGCTTTGTCCTGGGAGAGAAACTATGGACGGGGGGCAGCTCCAGAGTCTTCTCTTTATGTTCTAGCTCCTTGAACTCCCAATGTCCCAGGGAAGGCATCTGCTGCCCCGGGCCTATGAACTATGGTTGGTGGCGATGTCACCTAGGAACTGCTTTGGAGGGTGGTTGGTTGTCAGAGATGGGGGACAGGGAGTCCAGAGTGGCCACTTGCTCGGGTCACTTGCCTATCATCAGAACCTGGGCTTCACATCCGTCTAATGAGATCCGCATTCTGATAATCCGCTTTGGGCTCTGTCCCAGGGAGCTGTCACATGTGTGCCTGTTCTTGGCAGTGATGGAGGGTGGGGGTGGTGGCCTGGAGCCCCTCATGTATGCCTGTTTCTGGCTGTGGTGGAGGGAGAGAGGGTGAGGTCGACCTCACCAAGGCTAGAAAAACAACTCAGACAGTCTGTATTTCTGCCCACAAGTCCTTCCGTGTGGGTTTCCTCTCAGTGATTCCCCTCCCTTGGCTGTTCTTGGGAACATGGTTTGGGCTCTGTTTGAAAGAGGCCCCAGTGTCCCGCCCCGCACGATGGCCAAAGCCACACAGTGGAACTGTGTCCCTGAGTTCTATTACTTGCTGGGAACCATGATCTCCAACAATTCTGAAAGTGATCCCCAGCCAAAACCTCAGTTGCTGGGTCTGAGTCTCTGTGGGACCACATTCAGGTCTTGTGACCTGAGCCTGGCCTGGCTCGCTCTCCTGGAGCCTCAGTTCTCAGGCTCAGAAAACGGGGGTCTAATGTTGTTGACGTGCATGGGGGCTAATGGTGTCTGCGTGCGTCGGGGCGTATGGTGTTGGCGTGCGTTAGGGTGCCCAGCAGGCTGGGACTTGCCACAGGCTCTCTCAGTATGGCCGCCCACTGCACCACCCCACCCCAGTGCTCTTGTCCCTGTCACCACTGCCACCGTCACCTTCAGCACCCAGACCCGAATGAGCCGAATGACCAAAGCATCGTGTTGGACATAAGGTGGGCATTCCCCCGCTGTGCCTGCATGAAGCACCTGCTTGTGAGAGAGAAAGAAATCCGGGACCACGGGCAGGAAGTTGACCTTGATCTCCCTGAATCTTGGGGTGCTCCCAAGCAGATCTGACCCCTCCTCTCTGACTGTGACAGCCCATTGGAGTTGAGCTGCCTCTCCCGCCAGGAAGTGTTGGAAGCTGGAAGTAGAGGTGGGTGTGGGACTTCAAAATGATGATGTGTAGGGCCAGAGCGATAGCACAGCAGGAGCACGTTAGCCTTGCACAGCCCACCCAGGTTTGATCCCGGCATCCCCTGTAGTCCCCTGAGCACAGCCAGGACTGATTCCCAGTACAGAGCCAGGAGTAACCCCTGAGTATTGCCAGGTGTGACGCGAGAAACAAATAAAAGCAGGAGCACAGAGAGAGGCATGTGTGTGTATGCACATGAGTGTGCACGTGTGTGTGCTCATGTGTGTACGTGTGTGTGTGTTTGTGCCTGTGTATGTGTGCAGCAGTATAAAGGGAAGCATATGTATGTGTGTGCATGCGTTGTGATGTGTGGCGTATTCACATGTGTGTATGTGCACATGTGTTTGTGTGCGTATATGCATGTGTCTGTGTGCGTGTGTGTACAGGAGGTGTAGACAGAGATGTGTATGTATGTGTGCATGTGTGTATGTGTGAGCGTGTATTGGGATGGCACTGAGGCAAGTTGCTGCCCGGTCATGATGACTGAGGAGTGAGGGGGGGAACGAGGGGTCTTTCTGGGGAGAAGGAGGGGAGCAGCAGGGGGAAGTGGGGGCGGAGGCCGGGAGGAAGGGTCAGACCTGGGACAGAGGCTGGGGCGGGGCCGTGTGTGTCCCTGGGAGCCTGGGTGGGGTGCTGGCAGCCTGATGTGTTTTTCCTTCTCAGCAAGTGAAACCCAGCTGTGGCTAAATTTAGCCCTGCAGGGACCCACCGCTGAGTCACCCCCTCAGGTGCGCCCACTGCCAGCTGGCAAACGCCCGGAGCTGTTGAGGCTGGGCCTGGGGACCCTGACCCTCTGTTTCTGTCCACAGCATCCTGGCTACAGCGGGGACCCACTTCAACACGCACGTGGACCTGAGGACCCTGCGGGCCGGCGGGGTCCTGCGGCCCCTGAAGCTGGTGTCGGGGATCCCCAGTGAGCCTCTGTCTGCCTGTCTGTCTGCGTCTGTCTGCCTGACTGTGTCTATCTGCCTCTGTGTCTGCCTGTGTACCTGCCTGTCGGTCTGTCTTTATGTTTGTGTCTTTGTCTTTTCTGACTATCAGTCTTTTCTGTCTACTTTGTCTGTCTGTCTGCCTGTCTGTCTGCTTGGGTGTGTCCTCCGTGGGTGGGGAGAATTGGGGAGGAAACCCCAACGCTGGTGAACTCTGGGGTGCAGCACACCCACGCCCTCGCTCCACTTTAAAAATTCTAGCAGCTTTTATTTTAGGTTTTATAAGGCTAGTGATGGTCTTTCTAGAAAGTGTGGAAAGTCAGCCATATGCAAGGACAAAGGGAGCCACCCCCACCCCAAGCAGTGAGCTGTGGACCCAGGGGCCACACCTGGGGGGTGCTCGGGACCTTGCAGTGCTGGGCTTTGAACCCAAGGGCTGAGCCTCCCCTAGCCTGCTCTTGGGAATGTCCCCCGTATGCTTTACATTATTTTTCTTCCTGAGCATTTACATAATTTTTGTTGGATGGGAGCTACAGCCAGTGGTACCCAGGGGTCCACGTGGTGCCAAGGTCAGAACCGAGGTGGTCCCTGTGTGTCACAGCCACATGTGGCTCTTTACATTTTCAGGATGTTCAACTGGTGTGTCCTGCCATCAGCATTAGGCTCGCCTGATCTCCGAGGTTCTTCTAAACTGTGACTTCGGGCTCGCTGTGGAGCCAGCCCTCTGTGCAGCCGGTCTTGCAGGCTGTGTCACCAACAGCATTTCGGGCCCCCCGCTTTTTCAACTAGAAAATGTGACGCTGTGTCCGACACCACTACCTAGGGCCATGGTTCCTGCTGCCGGCCTCCTGAGGGTCCCCTTTCTGGCTCCAAGGAGATGGGCTTGGCGTGCGGAGTTGTAGACGTCATACCTCCCCACAGAGGCTGGCGGGGCGCTGAGATGGAGTCGGGGGCAGGAAGAGCTTTGTCCTGCTACCCTCAGGTTCCAGAGCAGGGCAGGGCCCCTAGCCCTTTAGAAAGCAGGCAGGTTCTCTTTAGTTTCCAGCACAGTGGGCTGGGAGGGCTCGCCTTACACACGGCCCACCTGGGCTCAGTCTGCAGCATCCCGCACGGTTCCCTGGGCACCACCTGGAGTGATCCCTGAGCACGGAGCTGGGAGTTCGCCCTGCACATATTGGGTGTGACCTCCTGACCCCTCCACAAATCTCTAGGAGACCAGACTCAACCCAGTGAGGGGTTTGAGCCTAGGACTCATTGGCCAGGACAGGACTCTGGACCAAAAGGCTGCAGCTGAGGAAGGAGGCATGGGGGAGGGGGAGTGAGGGGCTTCTTTGGTCCGCCCAGAGGAGGGCCCCCTGCTGACCTCCTGTGACCCGCAGGCCTGCAGATCGTGCTCAAGTCCATCATGAAGGCCATGGTGCCCCCTGCTGCAGATTGGTCTCCTCCTCTTCTTCGCCATCCTCATGTTCGCCATCATCGGCCTGGAGTTCTACAGCGGGAAGCTGCACCGCGCCTGCTTTACCAACAGTTCAGGTGCGGCCCAACTGGGACCCCGGCCTGCACATGGTCCCCGGCAGTCCTCCAAGGGTCCTGGCCCAGGACTAGCCCACATGTGGCTCCTGACATTCCGTGAGGGCCCCGGCCCCTTGGTGTTCCCCAGCGAGGGCTCTCTACCTCCATCATGGCTGAGAGCCCCTGACTCGAGTATCGTGAGTCTGACCATCTCGGGGCACTGCTATTGGGCATGTGGAATCACCTTCCCTCCATCCTTCCTCTCCCTCCCCTCATTACTGTGACCCACACAGAGACCCCTGAGCGTAGGAGACTTGGTGTGGGGTGTGGGTGGGGAACAGACCCCAAGTTCTTGGTATCTTTGGGGCATGTGGGCTCTTTCCAAGTCCAGGAGGAGCCTTGGGGAGGAAAAGGGGCCCCCCTGGGTGCAGCTTTAATGTTGCCCCTCCATCAAGCAGGAACTCGGGCTCACTTGAGCCAGCCTCAAGACCCTCCGCTCTCACCCCCGCACCCTGTGCCTGCCATGTCCTCAGGAAAGGCTAGAGGCAGAGGCCTGCAGAAATGGGGGACAGCTGGACGAGGAGGAACCCCAAGGACAGAGAGGGGGGGTATGGGAGGGGCAGAGCCCGGCCAGCCATAGAAGATGTGGGGATCATGGACAGATCTTCCCCAGGGCTGTGCTCAGCTGTGTGATCTTCGCCCTCCCACCCCGCATCCACAGGGATCCTGGAAGGGTTCGACCCCCCTCACCCATGCGGTGTGCAGGGCTGCCCACGGGGCTACGAGTGCCGGGATTGGATTGGGCCCAACGATGGCATCACGCAGTTCGACAACATCCTGTTCGCCGTGCTCACGGTGTTCCAGTGCATCACCATGGAGGGCTGGACCACCGTGCTCTACAACGTGAGTGCTGGTGGCCCGTGTGTCCGTGGGGATGCAGGCATAGGTCTGCGTGTGTCTGTATGTGTGCATATGTGGGTCTACGTGTCTGCACGTGTGTCTGGTCTATGTGTAAGTGTGAGCACACCCGTGTTGTGTGTGTTGTGTGTCTACACATATGTCAGTGTGTGCCTGCATGTGTCTGTGCACACGTGTCTGCCCATGTTTGCGTCTTCATGTGTGTCTGTGTGTGCATGTGTGTCATGGGGGTGAATCCTCCTGGAACCATCTGTGTGCTCTGGACCCTTCCTCTGACCCGCTGCAGAGGGCTGCACCCATGGGTGACTCTGAAGACCCTCCTACCTGCTGGATTTCCTTGGCTCAGGGAAACTAATCACTGTCAGGGTCGTAAGTGGGCTGTGCCTGGTGGGTTCCCTCGCACCCAGAGCCCATGGTGCTGTCTCTGTGGAACAGAGTTGCAGGTGAGGAGCTGAGGGCCAGATCCCAGACCTGCAGGAGCTGCTGCTGGCCCCGGGCTCCTGCACACCGGCCCAGGGCGGCTCAGAGTTTCTCCCTGTGTCCATGGGCCAGACCCACTGGAGCTGCTCTCCTGAGCGTGCAGGGGTCCAGGTTCTCTTGGGACCCAGGATCTTGTGGTGGTTGTGCTGGCAGAGCCATGAGGAATTAGGGTTCTCACGGAGACGTCTTGGGGTCTCTGAGTCCCTTGGCAGTGCCGCAGGTGGTGGGACAGGGTGCGGCAGGCGCCCCGTGGTGCCGCTTGTCTGAGTCTCACGGGCTGTGACATGCAGTGCTGGGTGCTAGGGGAGGCGGGGTGGGCTGCACCCTGGGAGCCTGCCCCAGCTGTGGTCCCTGCTGTCGTCTGTCTGTCCTGTCCCTGCGCTGGCCCAGCCCACCCCTATACACCCCTTCTTTGTGACTGTTGCTCTTCCCCAAGGCGCCCTGTGACCCTGTTCTGTGGGTGCTGGGAGCTCACCGCACTCCAGTCCCCTGGACAGCAGCTCTGGGGCCACCTCAACTATGGCTGGCAGGAAGGAGCACTGCCTTGGGGGACTGTCCAGGGAAGGGTCCCAGCTGCCCCCAGCCCTCCCCCGTAGAGTCCAGCCCCCTGCCCTACTGTATGAACTCAAAGGACAAGTCCCTGGTGAAATCCAATCTAGGGGAGCCCCGAAGACGCTTTGGGGGTCTCCACTGTGGGAGTGCAGGAGGCTGTGGCGGTTCCTGAGTCTCTGCTGCCCCGGGAGCCACAGAGGATGGCACCACTGGGCCAAGGAGGGAAGGCTGCGGGGGCGGCGAGTGGGTGATAAGCGGGTGAGCGGCTGGGCGGGGAGGTGCTGCCTTTGGGGGGTGCAGGTGTGAACACTGGCTGCCGAGCTGCAGACGATGCGTAGAAACTCCCCTCTCTACACCCCTCCCTCCACTGCAGTGCTGAGCCAGGCCGGGCTGTGTCTCTTCTTCCCTGCCCTCAGACCAGACCCTAGTGTCTGTCTCTCAGCTCCTGCGGGGGCTGTTCCTCAGTGCCACCATCTCATGTGGGTGGAGACCAAGGAGGGTTGTACTGGCCTACCCAGGGCACCTGGGGCGCCGGCCATAGTAGCAGTTCTAGGCACTGCCAGGGCAGCCCTGCCCAAGGTAGATCTCAGGCGAGGGGCTCCGGGACTCTGTGGTGTAGCCTTTGGTGGTCACGAGCTTCCTTCGCTGCATGTGGGCCTTTGGCATTCTGTGGGAGGTGATGGGCCCCGGAGGCCTGAGTGTTGCTCCTGCTTAGGTCTGCTCCGCCACACTCCCGCCTGGCCGCACTCCAGCTTAGCCACATTCCGCCTTGGCCACACTCCGGCTTGGCTATCCTCCGGCTTGGCCACACTTTGCCTGGGCCACACTCCAGCTTGGCTACACTCCTGCCTGGCCACACTCTAGCGTAGCCACATTCTGGCTTGGCCACAGTCCATTGGTCTTTCTCTGGTACTTCCCTCAGGCTGGCAGGAAGGTCAAGCGTGCTCAACTGCTGCTGCCTTCTAGTGAGCATCCTCCACGTGGGTTTCCTGTCCGTCTCCACAGTAGCACCCCACGGTTAAGGCCCCACACGCCGGCCCCCACAGATCGCCCCCACACGTTGGCCCCACACGCCGTCCCCTCATGTCAGCCCCCTCACTCTAGCCCCCCACACGCCGCCCCCTCATGTCAGCCCCCGCTCTAGCCCCCACACGCCATCCTCTAATGTCGGCCCCCTCACTCTAGCCCCCCCCACACGCCGTCCCTCATGTCAGCCCCCTCACTCTAGCCCCCACACGCTGTCCCCTCATGTCAGCCCCCTCACTCTAGCCCCCCCACGCCGTCCTCATGTTGGCCCCTCACTCTAGCCCCCACAGCCGCCCCCTCATGTCGGCCCCCTCACTCTAGCCCCCCCACACGCCGCCGTCCTCTCATGTCGGCCCCTCACTCTAGCCCCACATGCCGTCCCCTCATGTCGGCCCCCTCACTCTAGCCCCCCCACACGCCTCCCTCATGTCGGCCCCTCCCTCTAGCCCCCACACGCCGTCCCCTCATGTCAGCCCCCTCACTCTAGCCCCCACACGCCGTCCTCTCATGTCGCCCCCTCACTCTAGCCCCCCACACGCCGTCCTCTCATGTCAGCCCCCTCACTCTAGCCCCCCACACGCCGTCCCCTCATGTCAGCCCCCTCACTCTAGCCCCCCCACACGCTCCCCTCATGTCAGCCCCCTCACTCCTAGCCCCCCACGCGCGCCCCTCATGTCAGCCCCCTCACTCCTAGCCCCCACACGCCGTCCTCTCATGTCGGCCCCCTCACTCTAGCTCCCACATGCCGTCCCCTCATGTCAGCCCCTCACTCTAGCCCCCACACGCCGTCCTCTCATGTCGGCCCCCCTCACTCTAGCCCCCACACGCCCCCTCATGTCGGCCCCCTCACTCTAGCCCCCTACACGCCGCCCCTCATGTCAGCCCCCTCACTCTAGCCCCCCCACACGCCGTCCTCTCATGTCAGCCCCCCACACGTTAGCCCCCCACACGCCGCCCCTCATGTCGGCCCCCTCACTCTAGCCCCCACACGCTCCTCTCATGTCGGCCCCCTCACTCTAGCCCCCCCCCCACACGCTGTCCCCTCATGTCGGCCCCCTCACTCTAGCCCCCACACGCCGTCCCTCTCATGTCGGCCCCCTCACTCTAGCCCCCACACGCCATCCCCTCATGTCGGCCCCCTCACTCTAGCCCCCACACGCTGTCCCCTCATGTCGGCCCCCCCTCACTCTAGCCCCCCCACACGCTGTCCCCTCACGTTGGCCCCCCATACCAGTCCTTTTAGGTCCCCTCGTCTTTCTCAGGCCTGGGTTGGTGCCTCCCACCTGCTTCGCCCCAGTGTGGCTGTGGTTTTCATCCCCTGGAGGCCCCTTAGCAGTACCTGTTCAGTGGCCAGTGGAGGCCAAAGGAGGTTCTGGGCAGTCCCTGGGCCGCCCGGCAAAGCCCTAGGCAATGCCCGGCAGTACTCACAGGGATCACATGGTGCCAGGGACCAAGTGGCCTAGGTGAGCCCCCAACAGCTGTTCCATGTGAATTGGAAACCAAACACAGGCACCAAAGCCGACTCTGGGCAGAGTCACGGGGACCAGCTTCAAATGACAGAAAGGCACTGGGGCTGGGGAGGGGCCTCCATGGGCCGAGGCAAGCCAGAGCCCAGGGTACCATCCTGCGGCCACACGGTGCCCTAAACACCAATGAGAATGGGCCCTGAGCACTGTTGACTCCCCACCCCCAAGCAAATACGCATTGTACTGCTGGGAACGTTTCTTGACCTTCCACATGCTGGGCATGTGTCCCCAAGCTTCAGTTCTATTCACTTTTCTACTTACTTATTTCAGTGCTGGGGACAGACCCCAGGGCCATACACAGCCAAGTCGGCACTTCTCTTGTCCCCAGCCTGAATGCGTCCACCGGCCTCAGCTGTCCTGTGTGGGGCATGTGGGGGCTCTGTTGCATGCATATCTTCACTCCTAAATCTGTCTACATGCGGTCGGTAAATTGCACAATGCACAGTGTGGCTGGTGTTGCGAGGACCCCAGGGCCTCCCTGCCCTGCCGCCTGTGGGACATGAGCACCCGCCTCCTGGAGCATCTGTCAGAGCTGTGATCACAGAGTGCAAGACCAGGGCCACACCTGCTGGGGAGCAAACCTGGGGCCTTATGTGCAAGGCCGAGAGCCTCAGGAGCAAATTCGGCTCATTTTCAAGCATGGGGTAGCTGAGTCAAATGCGCATGCATTCTCTTCCCAGGGGCAGTAGACTCCAGAGAGCAAGAGAGCAACTTCCTGGGATAACAGCCCAGACAGTGTTGGGCAGGAACATACGACCTCGCCAACTCAGGGCCCTTCTGGACTCTGATAACCTGATCTCTGCTGGTTCAGTGAGAACCCTCAGGGTCTGGTGCTTGGGGCAGGGTGGCTTTCATTTCTCTGCATCTGTGTACCTGAGGGTCTGTCCTGAGATCCAGCGCTCTTGATTTCTGCTTGAAAGTTCATGTTGCTTTTCATAACTGGAAAACAGGCTCGATCGTGGTGCAGAAGTGGCTCGAGCACAGGAGAGGTGACACCAGCACTCGTTCAGCTGCCAGACCTGTCCATGGAAGGCGGGTGTGGACTCTGCACCCCCACCCCCCAGTCTAACGCACTTGAGGCCTTTCTCACCCCTGTTGTGGGGTCCCGGGTCTGTCCACACCTGTGGGTTCCTGAAGGGGCTGACGGTGGCACCAGCCTGGCCTCATGAGGTCGGAATAGCAGGAGAGCATTTCCCGACACTCTCCATCTGCCCATCCGGAACTCCGGTTTCAGTGTCTCAAATCTTAAGTTCCCTTTTCCAGGCCAGATAAAACGTCAGCAGCCCGAGGCCAACCCTGAGACCTCCCTTTTGTCTTCGGTTTCTTTCTGAATCTGTGAAAGCGAAGAAAACACCCAGGGTGCTGTAGATTTTTTCTCTCATAATAGATGATTCTGCTCATGTAATTATAGCGATATAAATAATTTACTGAGCAGAGGCACAATATTGCTATTAGCAGCTCGGCACTTGGGGCGGCTTCTTCCGTCCCAGTGACATTGAGCAGTAACATTCTTCCCTGGCGGAATTAGCAGTCGCTTATGTATGTGACTTGCCACCCGGGAATGACTTGGAGTCTTCAAAAACCAATGGGTGTGTAGAGCAAATACCCTAAGAGTAAGATAGGTGGGAGCACAGAGGGAAGGGTGTTTGCCTGGGTTCTATCCCCAGCATCCTGTAGGGACCCCAGAGCACCGCCAGGAGTGATTTCTGAGTGCAGAGCTAGGAGGAGAGAGAACATCGCTGGTGTGACCCCAGGCCCTACACCCCACTAAAAGAAAAAAATTGATAATATTTGGCAGTGGGTGGTGTTGAGAACCCAGTTCTGGGGGTTCAAGCCCAAGCGTTAAGCTCTGTCCACCACTGCCCCGTCCCTGAGCTGCAGACCTGGCTCTGGCTGGCTGTCCGCCCTGATGGCTCGGTGCTGTGTGTCCCTTTGGTCTGTGGGGTTGGGGTAGAGTCTGGAGGCTGCTGCACCGTGTGGGCATTATTAGCCCCAGGCAGGGGGCTCTGAGCATGCTCTGCACACAAGCCACTCCTCCCAGTGCCTCTGTGTGGGCGTTTTGGACCCTCAGTGGGCCTGGACTCAGAGTGTTGCCCCGTCCCTCTCCCAGCAAAACCCCACTGTGTGTTGGATCACAGGTGCAGAAGCCCCCACTTTTCAAGAAGATGGGAGTCAGAGGTGCCCCTGGGCCCTACTGGGAGTGACACACGGAAGGTGCAGCTCTGCCCCCCCACAGGAGGCTGCCCCCAAGGCTCCTCTGTGGACAGGCCTGGATTGGGTGGGGTGTGAGTGCCCTTGGTTCTGTTTGAGTCACTGCACCCATGGGTGTTTCCAACCTGTCCTTATCCTGCCCCCCCCCCCAAGAGGACAGGCCCACAGCACTAGGTCATGTCAAGGCCCGCCGGGTGAATCAGGATCGCTGCTGGACCCTGCTGGGTACAGGCCGGGAGCGGGTCTGTCTCTCGGAGCAGCCTGCGAGAGCCACAGAGGAGTCACAGAGGAGCTGGCTGCGGAAGGCGAAGTCTGGGAGCTCCCGGCTGTGCTGGGCGCTGGGGAGTGTGTCAGCACGCAGATGTCCCAGCAGGTGTGTGTGTGTGTGTGGGGGGTTGCTGTGCACCAGGCTGGTTTGGGAGTGGGGGCCTCAGTGTCCAGAAACGGAGGCAGTGAGGTGGCGTCAGAAGTGGGGGGCTTTGTTGGCAGATTGTGAGTGGGGGGGTGTGGCTTGCTCCTGTTTCCCCCTCCCAGGAAGGAGAGGCCCCGAGGCTTTAATCATCTTCCAACCCTCCTTTCCCTCCGCTCTAATTAGATTTCTATTCTCATCTGGAAGTGCCGGCCTGTCCTCAGCTGTGCTTGGGGGGTCGGTCAGTCTCTGGGGAGACAGCCCCCCGCCTGCCCTCAGAGAGGTGCCAACTCCACTGTGGCTTAGGAGGTCACTGCCAGGGTCCACGCTGCTCTTTCCTCTTGGACTCTCTTGGCTCCTGTCACTCATTTGGTTCCTGCGGGTACCCCCTCCGCCCCTAGGCAGCTCCGCCCAGTGCTGTGGCTGTGTCCACTTCACTCTTGGGGCCCCAACCCCTCTCAGTCCAGCCTTGCTTGTGGGTACTCTCTGAAGGAAGAGACAGGGCATGGGCCTCGCATTCTCCCTGCTGCTCCCCTCACGCCGGGAGGGTGTCATGAGGGCCCTCCCGCTCCTAGTGGCACCCCCATATCCATTGTGTGGCTGGCAGTTGAGGCCAGAGGCTCAGATGACCCTCGTGGATGGGGAAGGTGTGAGCTAGAACCACAGGTGGCCAAATTGTCTGAGTCCCTCCACACCATGGGAGCCGGGCCAGCATACTCAGGGGCCTCGAGTCACCAGGAAAGGGTGTCCCTGCCCCCCGTGGAGAAGCCAAACAGATCCCGTATCCCAGCGCTGCCCATGACTTCAGCACAGTTGGCCCTGACTGTGCTGGGAGTCAACCCCTCAATCCGTCAAAACTCCACATACAACTTTGGACTGCCCACCGCACAGTTTGGTTTCTACTAGACCGTCCCCGAACTTGACTGTGCAGAGTCTGTGGAGACCAGGCCTTGCCCAGACCTTGAAAAGTGCATTTACACATTTCCCGTGGGGCTGATAACACCTCACTCTGCGGGGACAGAGCCCAGTCAGAGAGACGATGGCCATTGAGAAAATCACTAGGTAGGGGACTGGAATGATACTACAGCCGGGAGGGTGCTGGCCTTGCACACAGCCGAGCCAGCGTCCATCCCGGCATCCTATAGAGCCCCCTGAGCATTATCAGGAGTAATTCCTGAGTGCAGAACCAGGAGTAACCCCCTGAATATCTCACCCCCAAAAGAAAAAAAAATCACAGATAAAGAGGACCCACAGCGGGTGCCCAGTGGTGATATAACTCACTTCATGTGGTGGGAAGCCACATTGCTTGGGTCCCCCTCTGAGCCCCAAAGCCCTGCTTTTTCTAGTTTCTTCAGAACTTGAGACCACTGGTGACCAGTGGAGTCCTTTTGGTCCCCAGCCCACTGAGTTGCATCTGAGCTCCTCTGCCCAGAAACAAAGCTCCCCACCCCAGGTTCCTGCTTTGTCTCCTGGCTCCTCAGCCCCCTGCCGCCCAGCAAGTGCCCACCAGCAGCTCTTTGGGGTCTTCCCCTCTGGCTGAATAAAAGTCAAAGTTGGACCCAACAATCTGCCCTGCCCCCTTCTGTCCGTTCCTGCTGTTCCCACGGCGGGCTTGAGGCTGTCTTGTCCTACAGGAACCGCCCCAGTATGTCTGGGACTTGCTCTGTTCCTCGGCCCTGGGGTCTTGGCTCTTCAGCAGCATCATATAAGCTGCAGTTTGAAAGAAATGGGGCACAATGAAGCTGGTCCTCGCCTCGGTTCAACCCATGCTCAGCCGGGCTGTGCTCCTTTCTCTTCAGAGGTGCGGGCCATCAGCCCAGGGCCTGCTCTCAGCACTGTGTGCAGCCTGCTTTCTCCAGGGCCCTCAGCGCCCGTCCCTGAAGTTGGTCTCTGTGCTGCTTTGGTCTGGTGAACACACCTGTCCTGCTGGAGACGGCGCCTCATGCAGGCTGGGATTCTGCTTGCCCCTGCAAGGCTTGGCCCAGACACGTGTCTCACACTTGTGGAGGGAATGCTCAATGGTGGTGACTGCTGGCTCTGGGCCGTGTGCTGGGTGTCCTGATACCAAAGGGAGCGTTCTAGAACTTACTTTCAGGAAGGTGTATTCCAGGGCACGCTGGCTCAGAGTGTGCATTCCAGAGTATATACCGAAGTGTGTGTCGCAGAGCTTATGTTCCAAGCCGTGTGTTCCACAGTGTGTGTTCTAGGTGCACAAACTAGTTTGTATTCTAGAGTGCTTGTTCCCAGAGTGTGTGGTCTGGAACCTATCTCCTGAGCACGTGTACCCTTCAGAATGTGGGCAACACTGTATCAGCGAGCCTTCTAGAAAGTGCCTTCTGGGAGCTGACTGCACAGAACCGCATTTTGGTGTGAAAAACTGACTTCTTGGGCCTCGAACCCTCCCCAGGGTGTCCTTTGTAGCATTGGGCAAACTGATGGTCCCAGCTTGGGTTTGGGATTTGATGACACCACAAACCACCTTGGGCTCATGTTGGCAAGTGGGGCCACATGATGATGTTGATGCGTGCAGGAAGCTTTGGGGGTCTCTGCAGGGGAAGTGGAGAGGCTGTGTTTTCAAGGTGTCGTGGCGCTGCACCTCCCATCTGGGCTCTGAGCCCAGGCACCAGGGCGTGGCTTGAGTACCACTGGGCAGAATTTGATTTTGTGGACAGCTTGGAGGGAGGGAGCTTCCTAATGAAGAAGGCAAATCTACTGTCTCAGGAGGCCTCTGTTCATGTTGTTACAAACAGCGGATTCTCTTAACCAAGGGCCCCGAGGCAAACGATGGCAGGAAACAAGGATGTCTTTATTATTCCAGCTGCTCTGACCAGTGGGCCAGGCTAGGCCAGGCCAGCACCTGAAGCCTTGGCAAAGCTCGGGGGTCCCTTCTAATAGGGCGTCACTGCAAACTCAGTATTACTTTGCTTCATGCTCAGGCAATGAAGGGGCACACGTGACGGCATGTTGCCAGAGGGGTTCCTAAAATCAGCATCTTCTTAGCTTGGAAAGGGGACATTCATACCGAGAACAGACAGGGTGGGCATCTTTTTAAAACTTTCCAGCCACAAGCAAAAGCAAGAAATAGTCCTCTTTAAAGAACATTCTATAAATCAGTGATGAAACCGAAGATACGTATAGTACATTTCCACTATAACAAAACCTTTGGGGCTAGGGCCTGAGATAGTGCAAAGGGGAGGGTGCCTTCAACAGGGGCTGGGGGGATAGGGCAGCTGATAGGGCATTTGCCTTCCATGTGGCTGACCTGAGTTCGATCCCTTGCATCCCATATGGTCCCCTGAGCACTTGATCACTTGATATCCCATTATTCATCGATTTGCTCGAGCAGGCGCCAGTAATGTTTCCATTTGACCCTCGAGCGGGCGCCAGTAATGTTTCCATTATACGTGCCAGTGTAGCCCAATGGCATCTGGTTGTTTCAGGAATATTAAGTGCCTCAAACTGTTCATTCAGGGGGTCTTGAATAAGGGAAGTCTGACCATCTTGTAGGTGGGCGGCCACTTGATCTTTTGACGTTCCGTGGGATCCAATCGGTAACGGCTCTAGTCCAACGGTCGTCTCCAGATCGCATTATATGACCAGCCCATCTGATTTTTTGATGCCCTGGCAAATGAGACAGCGTCCTTCATTTTAGAATAGTGACTGAGGTCGGAACTCCGGATGCCTTCTCTAAGTTGAGTGAGGCGTGATATTCCAAGCATGGCTCTTTTGATTCCTCTTTGGGATACCCGAATGGTATTCTCATCCTGCTTTAGTAGGGCCCAGGTCTCTGAGGCGTATGTTAATGCAGGGAGAACGGTGGAGTCAAAGAGATGTGCCCGGAGCCGGAGGTTCTTTGTTCTTCTGGCTATTGCTTCGATGTTTTTGAAGGCAGTCCATGCCGCTCTCTTCCTCCTGCGCAGCTCAGGTTTTAGGTCGTTCATCATGTTGACTTCTCGACCTAGGTACACATAACTGCTGCATTCAGAGATGTTTGTTCCATTGAGAGTGAATGGGGCCTCCGGAACGCATTTTTCATGAACATAATTTTGTTGAGATTCAGCTCTAGACCTATCTTTCCACATTCTCGGTCGGAAGTCAGCCAGCATTTGTGCCGCTTGACTGATGTTTGGTGTTATTAGAACAATGTCATCAGCGAAGCCGAGGTGGTTCAGTTGCCAGCCATCTATCTTCACTCCCATTCCTTCCCATTCTAATTGTCATGTTCTCGAGGGTGGTGCTGAAGAGTTTTGGTGAAATGGTATCACCCTGCCGAACCCCTCTTTTGACGTCAATGATCACTTCTCTATAGAATGGTGAGATCCTGGTGGTGAATCTACAATATAGCCTACAAAGGATCTTTACGTATTGGGTTTGAACACCCTGTTTGGCTAGGGCTTCGATGACGCTTCAGTCTCCACAGAATCAAAGGCTTTCTGTAAATCAATGACTGTGAGACAGAGTTGCATCTTGAATTCTCTATAGACTTCAATGAGCACTGCCAGGAATAATAATCCCTGAGTGTAGAGCCAGGAGTTAGCCCTGAGCATTGCCAGGTGTGACCCAAAAAACGTGTGTGTGTGTGTGTGTGTGTGTGTGTGTGTGTGTAAAAGCAATATTTGTGGGACTATTTCAGGCCAAGGAAGGGTGAGGGCTGGTGGCACATTTTCCTAGCACACATCACACACTGGGTGCTAGGGCGGCAGTAGCCACGAATCACCTGCACTTCCTACTAATGCTCTGGGAGCCCCACTAGCCCGGCCAACCCCTGTAGCATAGAAGAGAAAGACAAGGCTGCAGGTACCTAAGCCAGAGCCCGGGGCCTGGCTGTCTGCTGTGGCGGCCCCTGTGGAGGGGACAGCGGCTGAGCGTAGAGCAATACGTGTTCATGGCCCCAGGGAAGGAGCTGTCTGGAGTTTACACTGTCCTTCGGTGTGCTTTGGTGAGCACTGCCCAGGAGAGACTCGGGTGTCTCAGGGGGCCCAGCAGTCGGCAGCAGGCTCAGAAGGCGTTGTGTGTGTGTGTGCACGCGTGTGTGAGCAGTGTGTGTGTGTGTGTGTGTGTGTGTGTGTGTGTGTGTGTTTCATGGCTGAGAATGTTCCAGAGGGGCTCATTCTCCTTTAAGTGAAGCCTTGAGGGTTTTGGGTCCCAAGGGCGTTCTTTGAGGCTCACAGTGTATGGAAAGAATTCAGGGTCCCTCTGACTGGTTCATTGCTTCCTTTTTTTTGGGGAGCCACAGCCTGTGATGCCCAGGAATTCCTTCTGACTCTTCACTCAGGAGTCACTCCAGATGGGCTTGGGGACCCTGTGGGGTGTTGGGGGATTGAACCCGGGTCGGCTGCATGAAATGCAAGCGCCCTCCCTGCTGTACTGTCACTCTGACCCCAGCTGACTCAGCCCTTTCTGGGAAACCCAGTTATACCCAGGGCCCAGGATTCTGTCCCAGAAGGTGACAGTAGGTCCTGGGTTTGTGGAGGGGACACGGGGTGGGTCTCCCTAGGCCAGCGCTGGTCTTACTTGGTTGCTGTATCCAGGTGGGAATATTCAGGTCAACTTCCTGCTGAAAAGGCTACAGGTATGTCAGCCTGAGCTGGTTAGGAAAGACGGGGGATATACCTGGCATTTCCTGCCTGGAGCCCCCCACCTGGCAGGCTGGGCAGGTGCTTCCCACTTGAGCTGCTCATGGAGTTTCTGACCCACAGCCTCATTTAGGGACAGGGTGAAGAGTGGGTCCTCAGCCTTGTGTCTGGAGTGGTGAACCCCACTTTCTCTGGGGAGGGGGTGAGACCCAGGTTCCTGCTTCCTTGCTGCCCCCCACCCCAAGGTTTCTCCCTGAAGCACTTTGGCCTGGCCCGTTTCTCTCAGGGAGCCTGCGTTTCTGCCAGCTCCGCTGGGGATTCTGTGACAGAGTCCCTGGGTGCCAGGCTGTGACTCAGATCTGATTCTCCTTCGAGCCCCCTCCCCACCACCACCACGAGCCCGAGGCTTCTCAGGCTAATTACGTGCCTGCCCGAGCTGCTCCCCGTCTTCTCTTCTTCCCACGCCCGTGCATCCTGCTGGAGCAAACCCACAGCCCAGCTCTTTCCCGCTCTCCTGTCCAGCCCACGTCTTGGAGACGTTATTGTCCAGCCCCTTCCCTCTTTTCTCTGGCTTCCTTCCTTCCCCAGGGAGAAGCTCTCTCACAGGCCTCCGGCTCTCCCCTCATTCTATGTGCAGCTGCAGTGATTTAATTTTTACATGGTGCCTGGACGGAGCCAGGACTTCGCACAGGCCGGCCACGTGCGCCACTGAACCACCTTGGCGGCGCCCACAGTCATTCGCCACAGGGCCTTCTCCCACTTTCTTCCCTCAGCACCTCCCCTGGGTCTTCGTTGCCCTCCTTGAAGTAGGGCCCCTCGTCCTCAGCAGGAACCCCAGCTTCCTCGGGCCACCCCCGGGGGCGCACTCTTCTGCCCAGCAGTTCCTGGCCGGCTCACACCCCTGCCCTTTCTGCTCACCTCTGCTTCCCGAGGTGATTCCCTGCCTGCTGGTGGTGTTCTCAGGAAGAGCTCACTCGGTTTCCCTCTCAAACCATGTCACTGCTCCCCAGAAATAATGCTTTCCCTGCAGTGTGAGCCATCGCCCTGAACCAGCGCTCTGCTCTCCTCCCGGGACTGCTATAGGGCACGTGGGCTTGAGGTGGCCGGGTGCTGTGTGATCCTGCCTGGCTGTCCAGTTCTGTTTTCTCGCCGCTTCCCCCACCCCCTTTGTTTTGGAGTCACTAGTGGTGCTTAGGGATGACTCCTAGTTCTAAGTGCTCTGGGATCACTCCTGATGGTGCTAGGGGCACTCTGTGTAGTGCCGGGGACCGAACTGGGTCAGCTGTGTGCAAGGCAGGTACTGAAGCCCATCCGTCCATCTCCCGGCCTTCAGTTCTATCGGCTACTACTGGCTCATGTGTCCACACTTTTCCCAGGTAGAGGCTGTGCCTCTTGAGGACTGTTTTATTTCTGGCGAGCAGGCTCCAAGCAGTGTTTAGGGGCTCTGGGACCCACTCCCAGCCAGACTCAACCGCTCAGTGACCTGCAGCCACAACATGCATAGCAGCTCAGGTGTGACTGACCTGGAGTGCCCGGGGCCTTCCAGGATCACCCCAGGATTCAGGTAGTGGGCAGTGCCAGGGCTCAAACTCGTCTCTTGCCTGTGCCAGATCTGCCCTCCAGGGTGCGCCATCTCCGGCCCCCACTGGGGTTGGCTTTGTTGGGTCCTCCCAGGCCTCCAAGCCCTGTGGCTTTGTCCACCTCTGCATCCCCTTGGCCACTGCCGGGTCTTTCCCCACCGGGCTCAGGCAGGCAACAGCGAGGGTCTCCCAGGAGCTCGGGATGGAGGATTGGAGACAGGGCAGAGGGTGAGCGTGGGGCCGGCTGGACCCTGTCCCCTCCCCTGCCCATTCCAGAAGCCTCCTGCTCCTTTGCATCTGTTGTCTTGTGGCTTGTTTGCTGCAGGTGCGTTTGGTCAATGCTAAGAGAACAGAGGCCATAAGTTAGTGAGGCGGGAGGCGGCCCGAGGGGAGACGGAGAAGGGAAAGACAGCAGTTAGCGGGGATGACTGGGGTGGCTTAGGGGGTAGGAGGAGGAAGGGGGGAACAGCAGAGGCGGGTTGATGCCAGATTGGAGGGGGAGACGAGGGGGTTCTGGGAAGCTGGGGTGGGGTGGGCTGAGAGCTGGCTTTACCTGGAAGCGCGTGAGCGGTGAAGTTAATTGCTAACAAGCCAACAGATTGCGAGCACTGTTTCTTACCAAGCTCTGTGTTTAGTTTCTGTATGAGTTCTTGTTGTTGGGGGGCTGGGGGTGGTGATCGCTCAAAGGGTACTCAAGGGGTCTGCAGATCACTCCTGGCAGTACTCAGTCCTGCGGGCGGGCAGGACAGAGGGAGGCTTGAGGATGTAGTAAGGGCCAGGAACGAATCAGAGCTCCGTGCAAGCCAGAGCCCCGCCCTCTCTCCCTTCACACGTTCTCGGAACAGCTCAAAGGAGCAAGAGGCTTCTGGGATGGGCAGGTGAGGGGAAAGGGCTCCAGCCGGCCCCTCTCTCTGCCATCCGCCCAGTCTCCATTCCTCCTCCGGTGCTCTCTCCTGGGAGCCCACCTGGAGCTGTAGGTCAGACTTCCGCAGAACCTGCGCGGGTGTGTGGGTGGGAAGAAGGTCGGAAACATCTGTCTCACGTGGGGGTTATAACTGCGGCCTCAGCGCTGGTGTGCGGGACAGGTGCAGACCCACAGGCCAGAAAAGGCCGAAGAACCCAGGTCCAGACCGCAGCCTTGATCCCCCAGAGTCAGCGTATGCCTAAAAGAGCACAGTTGGGGTTCGAACTCCAGGTGGCTCCCGGGACTGCCGCGGCTGCCAGTAGCTTCCTCGGCGCTGATTGGCTGCAGTGAGGACATTGGTGCGGGGGACACCCCCCCGGGCCCCTCCTACGCAGCTCAGGGAACCTCCCACACCACCTGCTCCCTCTATTCCCTGCTGGAGGGTGGGGAGTGGCCCGGGAAAGCTGGGTGTGGAAGGTGCCTGGTGACCCCAGCACGACCTGACCAGTCCCCTAGCTCTAAGGGGCCTGCAGGCTCGTGGCCCTCGCAGAGTCTCAGGTGACACAGATCAGATTCCCAGCCTCGTGGTCGTGAAGCTGATGCTCTTAATTTGCTACAGGTTTTCTATTTGCGTTGGGGTTTTCAATCCATCTGGGGTGAGTCTTTGTGAATAATGCGAGAGTAGGAGGGGGTTGGTCTATCTTTTGTGATCATATTTGCTGCACTTTGCTGCCTGCTTGACCGAGCCAGTGTTGATGGGAAAGACGTCCCTGTGAGGACCGCTCTCCCTGGGAGTCTCGCTCAGTTCTGCTCCGTGTATCTGTCTGTCTGCCGCAGCTTCTCGGAGATAATAGCATTATAATCAATTCTGACACGTCCTCATTCCTCCAACTTCTTCTCCATTTCAGCTTGTCTTGGCTACGCCCCCTCCCCCCAGCCAATTTCCATTTATTTTGATTTTAGAATCAGCTCCTCCTGCTGGGGTCTTTTTTTTTTTAATATTCTTTCCTTTTTTTTTTTTAAGTAATGTTTTTAATTGAATCACAGTGAGATGTGCAGTTTCAAAGTTGTTCATGATTGGGTCTCAGTCATACAATGTTCCAGTACCTGTCCTTTCACCAATGTCCCGGTTCTCCTCCCCACCCACCTCTGTGGCAGGGTCTCTCTCTCTCTCTCTCTCTCTCTCTCTCTCTCTCTCTCTCTCTCTCCTCCTCTCTCCTTTTGGGCATTATGGTTTGCATAGATACTGAAAGCTTATGTATATCCCTTTACGTACTTTCAGCACTCAGTTCTTGTCTAAAGTGATCATAATGAATTAATATTACTGTTACTGGTCTCTTTTCTATCCTAAGTGCCCTTTGCCCCCACTCAGTTGTGGCAAGCTTCCAAGCATTGACCAGTCCTCCTGGCCCCTGTTTCTCTGGCCTCGGATATTAGTCTCATACTATTTTTTAAATATATATCCCACAATTAATCCCTGTGGGGTCTTGATTTGGGGCTTTGCTGTGGGTTATTAGGGCACAAGGCCCTGAATCTAGTCCTGGCCACTCTGAGAGGCAGGAGCGCCCTGCGTTAGACCCACTGGAACTCAGCAGTAAATATTGTCATGTTTGGGGTTGCATCTGATCAGACAGTGGTTTTGATGCTCAAATCAAAAGCAAGCATTCTACTCTTTCTTTCTTTTTCTTTCTTTCTTTCTTTCTTTCTTTCTTTCTTTCTTTCTTTCTTTCTTTCTTTCTTTCTTTCTTTCTTTCTTTTCTTTCTTTCTTTCTTTCTTTCTTTCTTTCTTTCTTTCTTTCTTTCTTTCTTTCTTTCTTTCTTTCTTTCCTTCTCTCTCTCTCTCTCTCCCCTCTCCCCTCTCTCTCCCCCCCCCCCCCCCCCCTTCCTTCCTCCCTTCCTTCCTTCCTTCCTTCCTTCCTCTCTCTCTCTCTTCCTTCCTTTCTTCTTCTTTTTTTTTTTTCTTCTTTTTTTTCTTTTTCTTTTGGAGTCACACCAGGCAACGCTCAAGTGTTACTCCTAGCTCCACATTCAGGAATGACTCCTAGCAGTGCTGGGGCAACTTATGGGATGCCAAGGATTGAACCAGAGTCTACCATGTGCAAGGCAAAAGCCCTACCTGCTGTGCTATTGCTCCTGTCCCAAGAAAGTATGCTTTCTGATGTTTTGTGCTAGCATGTTAGTATAGATTTCTTAGGTTGAATTTGTAGCCCAGCTATCTTTCTAAAAGTTTTTTTTGTTTTGGTTTTATTTTTTGTTTGTTTAATGTCTGGAGCTCTTTAGATTTTCTGCATAGTCAGTCACGCTGCCTGAAAATACTGGCTTTCTTGTCACTCCTTACCTTTCTTACTTCATAGGCTAGGACCTCTGAGTACAAGTTAGAGATGGTGAAAATGGAGGGTTTTATGGTTTGTTTTTGGTTTGGGGCCACACCCACAGAACTCAGGGCTGACTCCTGACTACTCAGTGATCACTCCTGGCTGGGCTCGGGGGACCTTAATGGGATGCCAGGAATCGGACCCTGGTCAGCCATGCGCAAGGCAAATACCCTCCCTGTTGTACTGCACTCCTAGAGGCCCCGAGATGGTTTCCATGTCTGCACTTTTATTACTGCTGTCTGGTGCTGGCCCTATGCTTCCCAAGAGTGGGGTCGACATCCAGAGCGCACTGAGCCTGTCCTGGGGGTGTCCCTCTTTGGGAAGGGTCATCATCAGCCTCTGAGCACTCCCCAGCTGCATGGTGCAGGTGTGGGGGCACAGGAGGGCTGAGCCTGGGGGGGGGTGCAGCCGCGCCCACCCCCTTCACTCAGGTGAATCAGCCCTGTCACCTCAGCAGAAGGGGAGCGGCCACATTACCGTGACAGCTCTGCCAGGTGCGCCTCGCCCCGATAATGTCACGTCGTTGTCACCCGCTGCCTTGTGCAGCCATGTGCCGTGACGGGGGTGGGGGCGGGGGCGGCCAGCACGTGCAGTAGGGCACACCCCTTATTTTCTCGGGGTTCATGCATCGCCCGTTGATGCTGGCAGGTAGAGCGCCCTCGCAACCACCCCTGCCCTGGGGGGTGGGGTGAGGTCACACTGATGCACACGGGCTCTGCAGCTAGGACAGTGGATGCTTGTCCTGTCCTAAGTCACGGCTGGGTACCCTCGATGCCTAGTGTGCCAGTCGGCTTGCACGGCGCCATGCAGAATTCCCAGGCCGGCTTGCATGGCACCATGCAGAGTTCCCAGGCCGGCTTGCGGCTTGCTCACTCCATGCAGAGCTGGTCTGCACGGACTGATCCCTGGCACAGTTCCAAGCCGGCTTGCATGCTTCGGTGCATAGGTCCCCTCTGGCTTTCACAGCTGTAGTACTTACTTGAATGTCACATCGGAATACCAGGTAGCAGGTGGGGCAAGAAGCCAATCCACAGTCGGAAAAGGCACCTTTGTTTGGGAGATGGTGCTGGACAGATGGAGGGACTTGAACCAGGGGAAGCTCTAGGACACGGGGGCTCCGCGAGTGGGGTGTGCTGAGGGTCATCATTACAGCTGAATGCATTTGATCATCTTGTCAGGGATCCAAGATGGACTGGTGGGGAGAAAAGCAGGTACCAGATCTGGGAGGGATGCACGGTTGGGTAGGTGGCTGGCAAGACCCTTCGTTCAAGACGGGTCTCACACCCAGCGGCCCGGCGGCTAGTTATTGCCTGTCTTCAGTTTTGCTTTTTCTTTTCAACTTTTGGGCCACACTCCAGCAAGTGGCTGACTGTTGGCTCTGTGCTCAGGGATCACTCCTGGTGGAGCAGGGTGTGCTGAGGATTATGTGTGGTGCTGAGGATCGCACCTGGGTCAGTTGCGTGCGAGACATGTCCCTTTGCGGGCTGCTCTATCACTCTGGCCCCAACCATGGTTGTCTGGCACGAGTTTGGCAATCACCAGAGCGGAGAGTCGTGTGGGGATGGTCATAGCTGTGTGTAGTTGGTGCTTCTTGATGTCCTGGGGGCAGGTCGGTAGCTGGCTTGAAGATACTGGATTAAAGCATAGATGAGTGCATTTTGATAATACTCTAGAAAGATCCCTGGGCAGCAGGCTGGCTGGGCTGCTGAGGGAAGGAAAACTGCAGGCTGGAGACAGGAGCCTTGGAACTGGGCTAGCAGAAAGGCAGAGAATCTTCTCTGAGCACAGAGCTGCAGGGCTGACATGCGTTTCCCAAGCACTACTGCCTTCATTCACTCTGGTCGTGTTCAGCCATCCTCGCCCCCCCGCCCGTGGCCCACCTGGCCCATGACCTCATCTTTGAACACCCCCTGCTTTTACGAGGAAGGCTGGCAGCGATCGGCCTTCTCAACTCGGAGGACTGGCAGTTGAAAACCGCTGATCCAAAACACACGAAGCGGCGGTGGAGAAAGGAGGAGCAGGGAGACCCAAATGAACCCCCCCCCCCCCCACACCACTCTCACTCTAGCCCTCAGTGGTTCAGAGCGTAATTACGGGTGGGCATGTGCCAGGTTCTTTCTGCCCAGGAGAAAGAACTAAACTCATACAAGCAGTAGGAGGCTCAGTAATCGCCCAGACAGCCAGCACACAGGGGCTCAAATCGTAGTGACAGCATGTAATGCTCCGTGCCACCCGGACGGCGGGTGACATCATCCCTGAGGGATCCAGGGAGTGGAGAGACACACTCAGGGGTCCCGGAGGCTGGAAACTTCAGGTGGCAGTGCTGGTGTCCAGATCCTGCCGGTGACTGCCCACAGTGCCGCCCTCCTGCTCCCCACGCTGTGTTAGGTGTGACCCCTCTATGGCAGAGCCTGTAAGAGTCAGGGCAGGCAGAGGGGGCGAGGTGCGGATTCACACCCATTCTCTGCTGTTTCCACTTGGGCCCTGACCACACCTGAGCCTCCACCTCGCCCCAATTTCGTCCCTACAAATAACCGGGCTGCTGGCTCCCAGGATCTGTCCTGTACAGCCCCCGCCCCATCCTGAGAATGTCCCCCATCCAGCCTAGGTTCTCTGTCCTGCCCAGCACCTCTGGCCTTTCTGCTGGGCCCTCTGCCTTGGGCACGGGCCCCTCACCCGCCCATACAGCATCTCCCCTCTGTAGCCCACCCACTCCACCTCCAACCCCAGGTCTCCTCTGCCTTAAGAACTTGATGGCTCTTGGGAAGCCAGTTCTGGATTCTCCTGGCTCTGGGACTCAGGCCTCTGCCAGTCCAGCATCTTCTCTGATGGTGAAGGCACCGTTCGAGTGGTTGGTGGGTGTCCTGGCTTATTAGGGGGAGCGCAGAACCCCCAGACTAGGGCAGCATTGATTACAGGTTCCTCATGCTCCCCAGGACCGGAAGCCCAAGGCTGTGGCATGGGCAGAGCCGCCTCCCCACCTCGTTCTCCTCTCTGGCCTCGTCATGTGCTCACGGTGTCTTCAGCTGTGCTGACACATCTCTGCCCCCACCCCCAGCGTGTGGTCCCTCTTGCTCAGAGGACACCAGGCCCAGGGCCTCCTTTGAACGGAACCAACCCCCTACCCCCTGCTCTCTGAGGACCCCACACACGAGGAGTTAGATCATGAGTGAATTCTGGAGATGCAGCACAACTTCTGATGGGGGGGCTACACTCCCCTTCCCCACCTGTTGCCCCATACCTAACCTTTCCCAGGAGTTCCTTTTGGTCAGACCCAAAGGAAGACGGGGAAGAAGCAGGTCAGGAATGGTGGCATTAGAAGCCTTCTGTGGTCAAGGTGGGCTGCAGGGATTCCTGGCAGAGTGAACCCAGAAGTTCCCAAGTATCTGCTGAGTGAGAATATGATTTGGGGGGCCTTCAGGAACGTGTGTTCAGACATCCAGAGGCCTGTATGGGTTTTTCAGATGATGGTTTGAAAAAGTAAAGCAAATCAGAATTCTGTCAACATCTGTTTTTAAATTCAAGTCATCTGTCGCTAACTGTCTTTGCTATTGGCTTGCCAGCGAATCCTGAGTGAACTTGGAGCCTTCTTCCCACTCAGCAGCTCCCGGCTTGGTGCTCTTGGGAAACTTGCTTGCCCCAGGACCTCGCGCTGTCTCCTGGAATCGGGGCCGGGGACTCGGCGGACAGCCAGGGCTCAGCTGCCCGCATGTGGCTGGGGTCAGTGACTAGTTACAAGATCATGTCCCACTGTCTCTCTGCAGAGGCTCCTGACTGATCAAATGTCTGGGAGGCAGAGTAGCCACCTAGAAAACGTTTTTCGAGACAGCCCTGAGCAAGGCAAGGCTCATGAATTGATGATTCAGAGACTTGCAGGGCCCCCAGTATGGTCCCCAGGAACATCGTGCTGTGGCTCTGTGGGAGTCTCATTAGCAGAGATTTCTGGTCCACCAAATGCTGGGTGGGCACATCACTTCTGACTCGATCTAAATTCAGGCGCGCCTGCATGGGGCGTAGGACTCGGGCACGCGTGTTTGTTTCATCGCATCAATGAGAAATGTGCAGTTTAGAGGCCGCTGACCGTGGCCGCTCTCCCTTCCTGCTTACCCTGCCCATGTCCACAGACTTTCATGCTGATTGCTTGTAGCTGTGAGGACAAGCCCATATGTGTCTATTTTCTAAACTCTTTGCAGGCTAAAGGAGCAAGGGGAAATTATTTCAAAGTTCAGTGGCATTCCATTACTCTTCACCACTTACTAGCATTCGCATTGAGGTGAATCCTGGGAAGGGTTGTAAATGTGAACCCAAGACAGAGGCTTGAGAACTTGAACTGTTGAACTTGACCTCCCTTCTGAGTTATTGAGAGTATCTGGAAACCTGGTGTATGTTATACATGTGTGTGTGTGTGTGTGTGTGTGTGTGTGTGTAGAGGGGCTGTAGGGAGGTCTTGAACTTGACCTTGGGTTGGAGCACTAGTACAGAGGGTAAGATGCTTGTCTTTCATGCCACTGACCCGGTTTGATCCTTGGTATCCTGTATGGTCCCCTAAGCACCACCACACCAGAAATGGCTTCTGAATGCAGAGCCAGGTGTAGCTGATGAGCACCAATGGGTGTGGCCCCCAAATGAAGCAAATAAAAAAACACTTAACCTTGGAGGGAGAATCCACAGTTCATGCTATGGAAGAGGAACTTCAGGCTGAGGGAGCAACCCCCGGAGCTGGACAGTGTCATCAGCATGAAGGCCCACGAGGACAGGGGTGCATGGAGCCAAGACACCTGACAGGTTGGGCCTGGCCATGATTCTAAAAGAGTGAGAAGACTTGAGTCCTGATGGCCTCCCAAGCAGTGGACGCGGCGGGGGTGCAGGACATGCTGGGTGGGGGGGGGTTATGGCCAGTGCCTGAGTGTGGTGGGGCTTTTGGAGAAAGTTCCTTGGGACAGTGGATCGTCCGTGGGCAGCAGCTTCTCCCAGAAGCAGCAGAGAGGAAGGTTTGGATCGTCAAGGGTGCTTCTTGGTGGGTGGGGCCAAAGGTTGCCAAACTTTGTGGAATGTGGCGCAGGCGTCTCATTGTTTCCCTGCCGTTGTCTTGCCAACCCACCTCTGCGTTCCGTTCTCGTCTAGCCTTCCTCCCTCCCGTTACTGGCATTTGTTTCTCCTTTCTCTGTGTTAAGGCGAGCTGATTTCTTGCCATTCTGTGGGGCCAAGCCCATATGCACGCCGTTTTTCAGACATGCTGCTACATTCTTGCTCAGGATCACGGGGCCACCCACCGAGTCAAATTTGCCAAGAAGAAACCATCCCCCCAGCCCTGGCATGGAGCCAGTTGGGGAGAGGGGGAAGAGGGGTCGTACATCTCTTGGAGGGGCCAGTCCACAGCCATGACGTCACACCTGTTCAGGTGACTGATGGCAGGGGTATCTGTCCAGCTCCTGTGGCGGGCATCTCCAGAACCTTTTCGTCATCTTAGAATCCTCAGGAAGCTCCTGTGAAAGATCCCTCTAAGGAAGTGCATGTGACTGAGGGTGGTGGGGGGGTGGTGTGGGGCTTCTTACAGCTCTGGGTTCTGGGCTTCTGTTGCCCCAGAAAAGTGCTCTCTAGCACCAGATTGTTCTAGAAGACATTGGAGACTCCGGCTCTGGGAGCTCATCACTCTCTCCAGCACCAGAGTGCTCTTGAAGGCATTGGAGACACCCCACTCCACCCCAAAGCTCATGGTCTTGGCCCTCAGAGCCCAGCAGTCAGTTCCCAAATATTCTAGAATCTCAGACTTGAGGACTGGGAGATCAAATGTAATCCTTTATTTTTGGAAAATGTAGAAAATCCCGTGTGTGTGTGTGTGTGTATGTGTGTGTGTGTGTGTGTGTGTGCGTGTGCATGTGTGTGTTGGAGGAGTTGAGTGCAGTGGATCTATCCCAGTCTACTTGGAGAACATTGGTCACAGCTCAGACTGGAGTTGGTGCTCATCCCTTGACCTCTCACCTTAACTCCCTCTGGTTTGCCCCCCGAACAGAGCCTGGGGACCACGGAGGCCTCCAGCGGCCCTGGGAGTGAACATGGGTGGGCTTTTCTCCGTAAACCAGCTCGTGCTCCAAATAGTGCGTATCAACCCACTTCATGTAGCTGGACTCCGACTGAGCCCCCTCCCCACCCCCCGTCATTAACTCACGCTGTAATCTCTTCCCCATGGCACTGGCTTGGCAGCTCACCGAGAACCCCATCATTCATGCCGCCTCTCTCAGCAGCGACTTTCAGGCACAAATGTGGAGAGCCGGTGCAGCGATAGGTGCTGGGATGTGAATTGGACTGGTGGGCAGATAGCAAGTGCAGCCTGGAGGAAGGGGGATGGGCAGAGTCCCGCTGTGTGGGCGTGGCCTGAGCATGCGGGAGGAGCCCCACAGGTGTGGACATGGAGCTGAGCTCTGGCAGCCACAGAGGTGTGAGCAAAGGGTTTGGGGTGACACCCAGGGCAAGACTGGCCTGCTTAGCACACGCCGGGTCCACCAGCTGACCAGGGCCTGGATACCAGCTTCATCTGTGATCTTGCTTGGCCTTCTGGGGGAGCCCACCAGGCGCTAGTGCAAGATTGTTTGAAACGTGTCACCTCAGAAGGCTGTTTTGCTCTTCTTTTGCATCCCCCTCCCTGCCTCTCTGTCCAATAATGCACACTGGGCTTTGTCTCTGTCTGCGTGGCTGAGATCTTCATGTTCGCAAGCAGCCCCAGAGGGAAGAGAAGGGGGAGTGTTTTGACACAAGAGCTGTGAGGAACGACTGGGTAGAAATGACAGATGCCGGTTCCTACAGCGAGAGATTCCCAAGCGATACCCGGCCATTGAGAAACGGAAATGGCGTAGACAGCCAGGTCCCAGCGTAACTGATGGTGGTTGTTTTGGTGTGTGGTTTATATTTTATTCGGTGGGAGTGCCACCCCCAGCAGTGCTCAGGGGTTACTCCTGGCAGACTTGGGGGGACCATATGAGATGCCACGGACAGAACTCGGGTCAGCCGCGTACAAGGCAAACGTCCTCTCCATTATTGTTCTGGCCCTGACATAACTGGCCAGTCCACAGCAGCCTCAGGACCACAAGACAGACAGAACCTGGAGTCGGGGGTCATCCAAGGCACAACCCATCCATGCCTGCAGCTGATCCTGGGTCCAGCCATGTTGCCCAGATGGTTCCTCCCCAGGCATTGCTGGGGTGGCCCTGGAGTCCCCAAGTCCCACACCCTGGGGCCCTCGCTTTGAGTCACTGATCCAATAGGCTAAGAATCATCCCCAGCGGAAAACAAAATGAGAGACAAGGCCAGGTCCGAATATAATGGGTGTCCAGAGCCTTCCAGGGTTCCTGCGACCAGCTGCTCAGAGGAGATGGTTCACACAGCAGCAGAACCCTGAGCTCCTCAGGCAGAGACGGCCAGTGGACCCACTTTCCTGCTCATGGGACCAGCGTGTCGCTGTAGATGGCAGCATTTGGGCGGGTCGCTGCAGCCTATGGAGGTTGCTGAATGCCAACAGGGTGACTCCATTGGACTCTGGAGGCATGCCATGGGGATCCCTGGAGCAGGCAGGTGGTAGATGGCCCCTGGAATGAGCACTCGGCTGCAGGCCCCCTTGGGGGAGAGGCAGGGCATGTCCCGGTGCTTCTGAGTCTGAGCAACGACCACATATGTTGTCTTAGAGGGACCTTCCCAGTGGTTCCCAGCGGGCTGGTGGTCCCCCTCAGCTTTGTTAAGGCCCAGCTGGCCACACCCTCGCAGTGCTGGGGACCAGGTTCAGTGCCTTGCCCCCTTCATGCACCGCATCTGCCCATCTTAGGCAGGTATTACGGTGAATTTTTGTGTGTTTAACTGGGGCGTGATTCAGTAAGAAAAACCAAGGGACAGCCCTGTGTGCAATGTGTTCCTTAAAAAACGAGAGCAAGGGCGAGAGCAGTAGGACCGCAAGGAGGGCACTGGCCTTGCCTGCAGCTGACCCAGGTTCAAACTTCAGCACCCCATAAGGTCCCCCAAACGTGTCAAGAGTGATCCCTGCGCACGGAGCCAGGAATAAGCCCTCAGCATTGCCGGGTGTGGCCCCAAAACCCAAAAGAAAAGAATGAAGTAGTGTAGCTGGGGGCATGTGCATGGGGGGGCAGCAGAGAAAGATGCTCAGGGTGGGGCCCAGCCAGCAGCACGGAGCTGAGGGGCCAAACCTCTCTCCCCCTCTTCGTCCTTGCTCATAAGGTCGGCGGAGCTCTTGAACCCGAGGCCGTGCTCCCTGTCTGTCTGGCCAGCTTGTTCGGGAAGCGTGAGAAAGTGGGTGGCGACTGGGACAGGTTCTCTGCTGCCCTGGAAACCCTTGTCTCGGCCACCCTGGCACCGCCCTGCACTTCCCCCTTGCCTCCTGTTTCCTTTATAACTGGGGATGCAGCTGCATCCAACTCTGACCCCCGCCCTGCTCCCACACTGAGCCTGATCCCGGCCCTGAGAGGTGCAGACAGCCGCATGCCCTGCAGTCCAGCCAGCATGGAGGGGCAGCAGCTGTCCCAGGCCATGGGGACCCTTTTGTGCTAAGAGCAGAGCCACGACCATCTGCAAACCCATCCGGGCCCTTCCCTCTTTCGGTGACTTCATGGGTGGGTTACCCCAGGGAACCGCATCCTCTGCTCAGCCAAGAGCCCCTCATTTCCCATTGGCCGCTGTGCATGCTCGTAGAGACCCTCATTCCTGGCTGCAGTTGGTCAGCTGGGGTGAGGCAGATGCGCTTCTCAGGGGCCAGTCACCCTCGCACGGAGAGAGGGTCACTCATGACATAGGCTGCTCTGCTGTATAGCCCTGAAATGTTTGGGGGCCTGGGGGGCTTCCACAGTGATTGTTGGCAGCTGGGGGTGTTCAGTGCTCGGGCCTGTGGTGCCAGGGTTCTCTGGACCACATGGGGAGAGGGTTCCACAGAACTGGGGCTAGCAGCATGTGCCCTAACCACTGTGCTCTCTCCCTGGCCCCTGGTGACTGCAGTCTCTCTGCTCTGCCTACTCTGGGCTGTGGCCTCCATAGGCCTCCCACACCTGCCAGTGAATTTTTGTTGGGCTTCACCTGTCCCCCACTTCAATTCCTGTCCCACCTCAGAGGATAGCCAGCAGGTCCCCTTCTCCTCACCCTGCTGGACGCTGAACTGAGCATGTCCCAGAGGTGTGGCTGGTCACCTTTCCCGCAGCTGCATTAGAGATTGGCTTCCATCTGCGGGTATCGGCAGTGTCGGGAATAGGGTGGGATCCAGGATTGGGCTATGGTGGGCTTCTGGAGCAGCCTCCGTCCTCCCCAGCCAGCACTGACCTCTCTTGCCCGTCCTTTGCAAGGACAAGAGGCAGGGAGGGCACTGGCCTGGCAAGTGACCAATCCGGGTTCAATCCCTGGCACCCTGAGCAGAGTCAGGAGTGATCCCTGCACACTGCCAGGTGTACCCCCCACCCTCACGGCTACACTTTGACCCTTGCCCCAACTATTTTTTCCTCTGACCTGCCCCCAAATTAAACAGTGACTGCAAGTATGTGGCCTTGTGCCTAAGACTGCAAAAATATTGGGGCGCTCCCAAGCAGTGCTGGAGAGTTTGGGGGATTTATGCCTGCTGACCCTCGTCTGACAGTTCAGTACCGTGCCAGGGCTCAAACCTGGAACCTCCAGCCCCCCACCCCAATATTCAGCCACCGTGAACTCCCACCCTCTCCCTCCATCTGTCATCGCCGTGAATGCTTCCCTCTCGTTTTGACTAAAAAAGGCTTTTCTCTTCGCATGCACAGAGCCTCAGACTAACTCAGCTCTCCAGCCCAGAGACCTGGTCTTCCCATGGGCTTAGCGGCACTCGCAGGAGAGGGGGCTGGAACCCTGGGCCACCATGTGTACCCCAATAAGGCAGGCTCTGGGGTCCCTCCCGAAGGGGCCGACTCTGAGATTTTTTCCCACCCTCACCCCCTCTCCACAACAGTGATGCTGTTTGGGGGGTGGAGGTTCACCAAAGGTTGCTGAAGCCCATCCATCTGGGTTTTGGGGTGCTGCTGTGTGGTTGGGGGGAATTCCGTCTGCATGGTGGTCTGTGAACGTCTCTTCCACCAGCCTCTTCCCAGCATGGTGCAGGGTATGGCTGTATCAGCACGAGTTGGACAATGCCCACAGCTGTTTACCTGGACTCATGGCTACCCCAGTGCCTGGGAGCAGGGGTGGGTGTGGTAGTCTCTCTCGCACCCTTCTTGATTGTGCCTGGAATGGGTAAGGGAAGGGGAGGAGAAGGCATCTGGCAGCACGGTGGCCCTGCAGGTGTATCTGCACAGAGGCTGGACTGGGGCTGGGCTACGTGGAGACTTGATTCTGACCAGGGGCCCAGGCAGAGCTACACGGTCAGCGCTGGTCTGTGTGCGAGCAGAATGTGTGTGTCATGTCTGCATGTGGACTCACAGTTTCACGGAATACATGGATTATAACTGCATGTGGACTTAGAGTTTCACAGAATGTGTGGATTGTAACTGCATGTGGACTCAGAGTTTCACAGAACGTGGACTCGGAGTTTCACAGAATGTGTGGATTGTAACTGCATGTGGACTCGGAGTTTCACAGAATATGCGGATTATAACTGCATGTGGACTCAGAGTTTCACAGAATATGTGGATTATAACTGCATGTAGACTCGGAGTTTCACAGAATGTGTGGATTATAACTGCATGTGGACTCAGAATTTCATGGAATGCATGGATTATAACTGCATATGGACTCGGAGTTTCATGGAATGGTTGGATTGTAATAGGTGTGGGACTTGGAATGTGTGGATCTTGTCTGTGTGTGGAATTCTGAGCACTTTCATGAACCGTGTGGATCATGTCAACATGTGGGGCTGGGTCTCACTGACGGTTCACGGAATGTAAACACAAGTGCTTGTGCAAAACAGTGCCGAATGTGGGCCCTAGCTCTGGGGGTGGGTGTGGGTGGGGAGGGTGCAGCACGACCCGTGATCCCTCCATCCTCCCCTTCATGCTCCTCCGCACACTTGCTCTCCTGGATGGGGGGCTTGTGGATCAGCCCCCATACGTTTGTGATGGGCCCTGGGGTGGTGATAGGTATTTTCTGGTGCCACATCTTCTCCCTGGTCTTCCTGTTTATTCATTTATTTATTTATTTTTGCATTTCCTTAGACGCTATGACCAGGATTGCTTGCCTTTCTCCCTCCCTCCCTCCCTCCCTCCCTCCTTCCCTTCCTTTCCCTTTCCTTTCTCTGTCTTTCCCTTCCCTTCCCCTCACCCCTAGCAGTGCTCAGGGAACACTATGCGGTCCCAGGGATTAAACCCAGGTTTGCTGCACACAAGACCAGCACCCAGCCCACTGTACCATCTGCCCATCTCATTTTTTCTTTTTCTTTTTTCTGGGGGAAGGGTCACCCCTGGCGCTGCTTAGGGGTTACCTTGGCTTTGCACCAGGAATTACTCCTAGTGGTGCTTGGGGATCATATGGGATGTGGGGGATCGTACACGGGTCAGTCGTATGCAAGGCAAACACCCCACTGGTTGTCCAGCCTGCCCCCATTTTTCTGTCTTTTCATAGGGAGTCCTGTGACAGCTCAGGGCCATTCCCTGCGCCTGGGGTGGTTGCTGCAGTGGCCTCATGCCCCCTGCATGTGTCTTCCTGGCCTGCCCCAGGTACTGCAGCCCCCTGGGCAGGGGTGCGCCCTCCAGAGACCTGCCTGTTTCCAGGGAGCCCTGAGAACCCTGTTCAGAGTGCCCCAGAGGGAGAGCCAGCCCCTTCCCTCCATCTTCCTGCGCCCCACGCACCCCGAGCCTCCCCGAGATTAATGCGCTAATTGCTGAGCGCCGGCTCACATGCGTGTGGGGGTGTCCACACCCCCAGTCAGCCGCTCCTGGAAGAACACAGGCTGCCATGCCTGGCTCCCCCCCGTCCTGTACATGTGCCCAGGGTCAGGAGGTGAGACCTCAGCCCCCTCAACGCTGCCAGGCACTAGGGGGCTGAGGGGAGTCTCCTGGGAGAAGAGAGGGCCGCATGTAGCCCCCGCATGTCCCCCTGCAAGCCCCCTCACTTCCTGCCACCTCTCAGTCCCCACATGCTCCCACATGCACCACGCTGCCCCGCTGGCCACATGTGTGCTTTGACTGTGGCATGTCAGAGCCCGGCCAAGCTGGCCCCTGGGGTGCTGCTGCTGGGACCCTGGTGGTCTGGGCAGGAATTTCCTGGGGAGAGGCCTCAGGGGCAGTTTCCCTGCTGCCTGTGCTAGAATGGGTGGTCTCCAGCCTACTCACTGCAGCGTTTCATGCAGGGGCTGCTGGCCTCATTTGAGGGGGTGAGGCATTCTGTGGTGCAAGGGGTCACTCCTGAGACCCCACAGGGCTGAGCTGCAGCTCCCTGGAAGATTTGGGGTGGGGGAGGTGTCGTGTGAGCTGAGGGGCGCAGGGGTGAGGGGGCCTTTTGCAAATTGCTCCTGAACTTAGTCTTGGTGTCCTCTGCCACTGTGCCGCCCACCTGCCCCCGCTGTTGCTGCTCTGGGCCGTGGGCACATGTGCCCCCACCATGCACTTCCCGCACTTAAAGGGGGGTTCTGTGCAGCTTCCGGTTCACTGCATTTACGTTCGAGCCGGCACACACTGCCAGATCCTGCTGGGCCTAGCTGGGACCAGAGTCTGGGCCCCAGCTGAGGCAGGCGGCAGGGACATTCCTCCCAGCTGCCCTGTCAAGCCTGGCCTTGGCCAGCTTCCGGGGAGCAGGCCACTGCCTGTCTTGGTGTGGGACCACATGCCCCATATCCAGTTGCGTGAGTGCTGAGGCTGCCTGCCCATGTGGCCCCCTGGGCCTGTGGCCCAAGACTCCGTGCCGGTGGCCTGTGCTCACAGTGGAGTGAGCAACCCTACGGCCACTGGACAGGGGGTGTAGGGCGGGAACCAGCTGGCGCTTTCAGGCCCTGCTCTTCTCTCTTGCAGACCAACGATGCCTTAGGCGCCACCTGGAACTGGCTCTACTTCATTCCCCTCATCATCATCGGATCCTTCTTCGTGCTCAACCTGGTCCTGGGGTGCTGTCTGGGTAAGTTCCCCCACTAACCGCCCCCACACACACACACAGACCCTCACTTGCTGTCCTCTGCCTGCTCCTGACTCCGCCAGACTTGCGCCTGTGCCTTAGCGGGACACTCGGACAGTTTGTCATCCGTAGGGGCTACGTCCTGTGACTGGGCTCCGTATTGGATTCAGGCTGGGCTTCTTCCCTTAGGGGTGCAACTACACAGGGACCGTGTGACCCCCATCCGAGCCATGCTGGATAAATGGGTGACCACCAGATCCCGGTCCGTCTTCCAGCACGGGGCAGGTGGGACTGTCAGTCGTGGGCCCTGGTGCATGGCAGGAGAAGCGACCTCCCCTTTACCCACAGTGCAGTGGACTGGCCTGCCTGGCCTCTGGGTGCCACTGAAGGCTCAGTGGTGGGAGACGCTGAGACATTCTCTCACGGGCTGCAGCCTCGGGCTCCCCGAGCTCCTTCCCTCTCCACACCGCGACTGCCGCAGCCCACTCTTGCTCTGGCTCAGCACGCTGCTGCCATGCCAGGACTCCCCTCTGCCCCTTGTCACCTGGAATAATCCTGCAGGACAGCTTCCTCTAAGCATTTAGAGCCCCTCTCCCTGAGCAAGCCTGTTCCGGGTTCCAGGAATCTAATCGGGAGGCGCTCACACCTCTGCAGGGGGCAGACAACATTAGACCATTGGCTCCCAGCCGCCAAGGCCTCAGCCCTGAGGACAAGCCCCGAGTTTCCAAGAAGTCTTTGGGACTTGTTTCTACCCAGAAAAACACAGCTTGGCTTCATCATCGTTTTTTGGGGAAAAATATCCAAGACAAAAGACCAATACTGAAATTCTTACTTTTTATTTAAAAACATAGTCATTGCAGGGAATAGAAACAATGGAGAGAAGAGAAGATCACTTTATTGAAATTAAAGACTGCAGTTGGGCCGGGGAGTGCCGTGGGCGTGGGGATGTGGGGCAGGCTCTGTGTGTGGGAGGCCCAGGTTCAGGCTCTGGCACCCGAGCGATTGCTGAGCACTGCTGGGTGTGGTCTGAGCACTGCAAAAACAATCAGCAACAGAAGAAACTAGGATCAGTATCGCAGAAATAGGAGCAAAATATTATGCCAGCCGCCAAATCACAGGTTGCTGTGTTGGAAAAAAAAAGAAAAAGCCCATTTCACCGTTAGTGGAGTTCTTGAAATAATAGTGAGGCGCTGCTGAAGGGATGCTTTTCACATCAAGGTGAAAATGAGTCACCGGGATGTAGAGACTGTACACGGTGTGCGGTGTGCGGTGTTCGAAAGCAAACGGAAGGATAAAGTTTGGGAAATCACCTTGAAAATGGAGAGTCAGGGGTTGAACTAGGGAGGGAGGGTGAAAAGGAGATGACACCCGGCAGTGGTCCCAGAAGCAGAGACCCCTCCGCCCCCGCTGACTTACGGAAGGGGGGGGGAGCGGGTGGGGCGCAGAGCAGAGACCTCCCTGGGGCTCTGTCCCAGGGTGGCCAGGTACACTGTGGCCACCAGCAGAAGACAGAGACCAAACCGGGTGAGCAGGGACTTAGTGAGTACCAGCAGGAAACCACGCCAGAGCCCTACATGGCAGGGCCACCCTCTAGGGGCAGAGCCCACAAGGAGAGTCCATCAGGAGGGGCGGGAGCTTGCATGAACGGAGGCCAGTCGTTCGAAAGGCTTGTAGCAGTGAACAGCTGAGGGCCCCACCTTCCTCCTTCCTGGCTGCTAGAAAGCCGTGAGGAAGGGCCTGGGTGTTCCTGAGGGAGCACATGGGTCTCCGGGTCTTGGGGACCAGAGTGAAGATGCTGCTGGTGATGCTGGGATCCAGCCAGTGTTGGGAGACCCCCAGCCAGGGACAGGGCATGCTACTCAGAACCTGGGGTTCACTGGGGGAGCCAGGAGCAGTGGGCTTAGGCTGCAGAGGGTGGCAGGGCCAGACAGGGCCTGTCTAGGAGTCTGAGGAAAAAGCTCCCTCCACACATCCGGCTCCAGGTGCCCAGCTGAGGCCTGCAAGACCCACTCAGAGCACAGCACTTTCTCCTGTAGGTGGATGCAGGTGGTTTCCCAAGAGAGCCCCTGTGTCCACACACATCCACTGACCCGTTTATGCTACAGAACCCAGGGTGTCCCCGTGGAAGTACCCGTCCCACAGCCTGGCGGTGCCCCCCAGAGCCCCCTGCCACCACTGGTTTGGGGCCATTTCCGGCCCGGGTGCTGGAATTCAGCTTGTGGGAGGGAAAGCACATTGTCGGGGGTTGGGGGTGACCCACTGAAGTGTTGGGGATCTGGCACAGCAGCGTTAGGCTGGTTGGGAAATAGAGAAGCTCTTGCTGGGTCATGTGGGACGTGGGAGATTAGGATGTCAGGAAAATGATTAACGAGGGGCTAGAAGTTCCAAGAGGAACAGGGGCTACTAGATTCCCACCGTTGCATGCAGGCAGCCCAGGTGTGGTAATCACATCCTATGGACCCCCCCAAAACTGCTGGGAACATTGGCCACTCCTGGGACCCCCTGACCCTCCTGTGTTTATAGGGGGGGGATCCTGTTACTGTGTGACCTCCCCATGTTTCTGTTGGACCAACTCACTGTGTGGTCCCCATCCGCCTGTGTTTCTTTGGAGCACCCCATTGCATGCTTTGTTTTTACAATCAAAATTTTATTTTTTTTAATTATTATATTTTATTATACCACCGTGAGATATACAATTACAAAGATGTTCATGTTTGGGTTTTGGTCATACAGTGTTCTAGCACCCATCCCTCCACTAGTGCCCATTTCCCACCACCATGTCCCAAATTCCCTCCCCCCCCCCTAGCCTGCCTCTATGGCAGGTTCTTTATCTCATCTCTCTCTCTCTCTTCCTTCTCTTACATATTGTGGATTACAATCACTGTCACTGTCACTGTCACTGTCTTCCCATATATCATCGATTTGCTCGAGGGGGGCACCAGTAACATCTCAATACGTCCCTGTCACATGTGAGATAGACCAAGGACATCATCCCGCTCCAGGAACATAAAGAGCCTCAAAACATTCCATTAGGTCATGGGAATGAGGCCCATAATTATTACTGGAATTTGACATGTCAAATACGACATGGGTAGCCTTGCCAGGCTCTGCCGTGTGAGTGGGATACACTAGTATACTTATTCCCACAATCCAAAATTGCCACCAGCATGTTCCTGGCTGGACCACAATGTCATACATACATTTATAGGTCATCATGTGTATCTTTTGCCTGTGTTTAGTGCTCAGTTCTAGGCTGGTATCACTTTTTGACAATTATCAGTACACTGGTCCTTTCTCCGTCTTACCTAACCTCTGACTCCCACATGTTTGTGGTAGATTCCACCTTGCGAAACCTCCTGATCCATGTTTTGCCTGACCTTGAATAATATATATTAAATATATGTATATATATACATATATAATAATCACTTGTCACTTGTATCACTTGTCTTCCCTTTGATCATCGATTCGCTCGAGTGGGCACCAGTAACATCCCCATACATCCTGTCACATGCTAGTGTAACCAAGGGCATCTGCTTGCTCCAGAAACATAAAGAGCCTCAAACCATCCAATCAGGTCATGGGAATGAGGTCTATAATTGTTACTGGTATTTGGCATATCAAATATGACACGGGTAGCTTGCCAGGCTCTGCTGTGTGGGTGGGATACTCTTGTAGTCACCTCTAATCTCGAGCATTTATTGATGAACTTTGCAGCCACGTGAGCTGGGCTTGTGATCAGCTCTTCTGCTGGGTGGAGCTCTGACGAGTGGGGAGTCCGGTTGTGGAAAATGGCGGCCCTCATGGTGTGGAGGTTCCTCTGGCTTCTTGCGAAGCTCTGCTGGGATGGTGGGCTAGGGCTAGAACCCCATCTCTCCTCCCAGGCACCTCATGAACAGCTGGGCACAGGGAGAGCCAGTAGCAGCTCTTCCCTGAGTATGTGAGTCTCTGGATCAGCATACCTGGGTTGGGTATATATAATGCAAACAAATGCAGTCATTCTATATCTGTCTTTTTCTTTCTGGCTAATTTCACTCAACATGATCCTCTCCATGTCCATCCATTTATGGGCAAATTTTATAACTTTATATTCCTAACAGTTGCATAGTATTCCATGGTGTAAATGTACCAAAGTTTCTTTGTCCAGTCATCAATTCTCGGGCACTCTGGTTGTTTCCAGATTCTGGCTATTGTGAATAGTGCTCTATGAAAATAAAAGTGCAGATGGTGTTTCTGCTGTATATTTTTGGCCCCCCAGGGTATATTCCTAGAAGTGGTATGGCTGGGTTGAACAGGAGATCAATTTCTAGTCTTTGGAGGACTGTCCATATTGTTTTTCCAAAAAGGCTGTACCAGTGGACATTCCCACCAACAATGGATGAGTCTCCTTTCTCTCCCGAATCCATGGCAGCATTTGTTGTCCTTGCTCTTTTGGATATGTGTCAGTCTCTGGTATGAGATGATATCTCATTGTTGTTTTGATTTACATCTATCTGATGATTGGTGATGATGAACATTTTTTCATATGCCTTTTGTCCATTCAAATCTTTGTCAAAGTTTCTGTTCATTTCTTCTCCCCCATTTTTGATGGGGTTGACTGTTTTCTTCTTGTAAAGTTCTACCAGTGTCTGATATATCCTGGATATTAACCCTTTATCAGATGGGCATTAGGCGAATATTCTTTTCCATTCTGTGGACTGTCTTTGTATCTTGGTCACTGTTTCTTTTGAGGTGCAGAAGCTTTTTTAGTTTCATGTAGTCCCATATATTCATCTTTGCTTCTAGTTGCTTTGTTAGTGGTGTTTCATTTTGAAGATGCCTTTAGCTTCAATGTCATGGAGGATTTTTCCTATATTTTCTTTGATATACTTTATGGATTCAGGTCTGATATTGAGATCTTTAATCCATTTTGATCTGATTTTTGTGCATGGTGTTAGAGATCCAAATTCATTTTCTTACATGTAGCTGCCCAGTTTCCCAGCACCACTTGTTGAAGAGGCTTTCCCTGCTCCATTTCGGACTCTTTGCACCTTTATCAAAGATGAAACGATCATGTGTTTGAGAATGGGTGTCAGGATACTCAACTCTATTCCATAGGTCCACAGGTCTGTTTTTATTCCAATACCATGCTGTTTTAATTACTACTGCTTTGTAGTACAGTTTGAAGTTGGGAAAGGTGATGCCTCCCATCTTCTTTTTCCCAAGGATTGCTTTTAGCTATTCATGGGGGTTTATTATTCCATATGAATTTTAGGAGTGTTTGGTCAATTTCTTTGAAGAATGTCATGGTTATCCCAATAGGGACCTCATTGAATCTGTACAAAGCTCTAGGGAGTATTACCATTTTGACAATCTTGATTCTCCCCATCCATGAGCAGGGAATATGTTTCCATTTCCTCGTGTCCTCTTTATTTCTTGAAGCAGTGTATTGTAGTTTTCTTTGTACAGATCCTTTACGTACTTGGTTAAGCTGATTCCTAGGTATTTAATTTTCTGTGGCACAATTGTGAATGGAATCGTTTTCTTAATATCCCTTTCTTCTCTTTCATTATTTGTATATAGGAAAGTCACTGACTTTTGGGTATTGATTTTGTACCCTGCCACTTTACTATAAGTATCTATTGTTTCTAGGAGTTTTGGGTAGAGAGTTTAGGGTTCTCTAGGTATAATATCATGTCATTCTGTGAATAATGATAGCTTGGCTTCTTCCTTGCCTATCTGGAGGCCCTTAATCTCCTTTTCTTCTCTGATTGCTATGGCAAGTACTTCCAGTATGATATTGAATAAAAAGAGGCGAGAGTGGGCAACCTTGTCTTGTCCCTGATCTTAGGGGGAAGGCTTTCAATTTTTCCCCATTGAGAATGATACTCACTGTGGGCTTTTGGTAGATGGCTGTAACTATCTTGAGGAAAGTCCCTTCAGTTCCCATTTCTGGAGGGTTTTAATCGTGAACAGGTGTTGGAGCTTGTCAGATGCTTTCTCTGCATCTACTGATATGATCATATGGTTTTTATTTTTTCTCTTATTGATATGATGTATTATGTTGATTGAATTGCAAATGTTGAGCCATCCTTGCATTCCGAGGATGAATCCTACTTGGTCATGATGTATGATCTTCTTGATGAGTCTTTGGATTCTGTTTGCTAGTTTTTTTTTCTTTTTTGCTTTTTTGGGTCACACCTGGCGATGCTCAGGGGTTACTCCTGGCTCTGCACTCAGGAATTACTCCTGGCAGTGCTCAGGGGACCATATGGGATGCCGGGGATCGAACCCGAGCCGGCTTAGGCCGGCAGCGTAAGGCAAACGCCCTACCCGCTGGGCTATCGCCTCCGGCCCCTGTTTGCTAGTATTTTGTTGAAGATCTTTGCATCCGTGTTCATCAGGGAGATTGGTCTGTAGTTTTCTTCTTTGTGTTGTCTTTCCCTGCTTTGGGTATCAGGGTGATATGTGCCTCGTAGAAGCTGTTTGGGAGTATTTCTATATCTTCTATTTCCTGGAAGACCATTGCGTGCTCTTATCTGATGTTTCTCTCCCTGACTGTGTGCGTATAGCTTAGAGAGCTCAAGGCAATATTCCTGTTTCCTTTGACCTGTCCTGAGGCGTCCCGGCATTGCGCCCGTGCATGCCCGCTGTATTCTCTGCCCTCCTGCATCTTCCATTTTGTGCCCTCTAGTTCTGGGGTTTTTTGTGTGAAGCCCCACATGGTCAAGGTGCGTCCCTGCTGCTCTTGGACCCTTGGGCGTGGGGCTCCCAGACCAACTGTGTACAGGAGACCTGGAACTTGAACCAGCTGCCACATGCAGGTGCCTGAGATGTGGGACTGCTCAGGCCTGTGACCCTGGGGATCCAGGCCAGCCCAGCCATGCTTGGGGCCATCAGAGCCACCACCCAGCAGTGCTCAGGGGACCTTGTGGGGATCCATTGAACCGGGGTTGGCGACTTACTAGGCTCACGACTTTCCTGAGCTGTTGGTAGAATGGCAGTGGGGGGTGGGGAGGTGAGGACAATCCAGTGGCTTGTGGCTTGGGTCTGACCACTTAGCTTTCGAGGCTGCTCTCAGCCTTGGGCCCTTGTCCTGGAATCCCCCCCACACCCCCCAGCCATTCTTCTCTGCCCAAGCATGTGTCTGTCCATATAGCTGGTTTGGCTGTGCTCTCTGGGGTCAGGGTTGGCTGGCTGCCTCATTGTGCCATGATGATCCAATGTGGCCTTGAGCATGTGGCCACCTTGGCATTTCTGGAAGAGTCCATGAAAGTTCCTGCAGCAGCTGGGAGCAGTTGGGGTCGGCCCAGGCTGACATTTACAAACATGTTCTACCTGGAGGGATGGAGCGGATGTTTCTGTCCTGCTGTCCTTTATGTTTTTCACCTCCAGATGCTTGGTTCATTGGGGTGGGTGCTATGGGGACACTGGGGAGCAGCAGTGAGGGGCCCGGGTACCACGGACTTTCTCTTGACTGCTCTTATATCTCCCAGCAGAGCTACCTGGCCCTTGTCCTGGGAAGGTGCTTTCTGCAGAAGCCGGGGCAAGTTCTAAGGCTTCCTCTCCTGGGACCTGGGCCTCATGCCCGAAGGCAGAGCAGGGGCAGTACCCCTGTGCTGGGCAGCAGTGGGGGAATGGGCAAGTGTGCCCTGTTGGGGTCCTCGGAGAGGGAGGAAGCATGTGTGCGCCGCTGCATGCATGGGGGGCGCTTTTATGAGCTTCGGAAACGGCATCTGATGAAAATCAGTGAAGAGCTGAAGAGCTTCCCGGAGGCCCCTGGCAACGACAGTCTGTCCTGGGCTGCACACGGGACTCTGTCAGGGATGGACAGCAGCGACTGCGCGCAGGGAGGGGAGCCGAACTGTCCCATGTGGAACACTGGCCCAACGGTCACCTGGGGGCGGTCACCTGGGGCGGGGCAAGGCTGGACTCCTTTGTCCTTCCTCTGCTGGTCCCTGAATTCTGCTGTGTGCCAGTGGGGAGGGGGTGTGAGAGGGGGGCCAACACCCACCCCAGACAAGCCTGGAGGGGGCCAGGCCACTCTGTTCCACCCTTTGCTCCAGGTCCTCAGTGTGGTCAGACTGTACCCCTCTGTCCCCACCTCTTGGACTGTGGTGGGAATAGTGCCCGGGCTGTCCTGCCCCACTGCCTCCCTGGTCCCTGGTTGAACCTGTGGATGGCTCAGCCTCCCCGACCACCTCCACTGGCCTCATCGATCATGGGTTCTGCTCCCCTAGCCCCGTCCGTCCTTGCCCCCAGTGCTGCACGCCTGCCTATCCGTTGCAGAAGCGATTACTCAGAGTAACACTGGGTAATTTGGTTATGGGATTTAATCATCATCAAAGCAAGGACAAGTCGCGAACATCGTGTGAAGGCTTGTCCCCAGCCTGCCGCTGGGTGGTCATTATCTTGACGGGTTTTTGACTTTGGCCTTGCTGAGTCTTGGTCCCTGTTTTACAGATCTGCCTGCAGGCTTTGAGCAACTTCTGCATCCGACTAGGCATTTGGCTTTGCACTTAGCTGTCTCTGTCCAGCCCGTGTCCTCTGGGGCCCAGGGGACAATCCCTGGGAGCCCCAGGAAGCTCTGTCATGCCAGGCCCCTTGTTGTGGGAAGCTCCATGCCCCCAAGAGCTGTGCTATGGGGCCTCAGGGGAGGCGGGTTGAGCTCAGCTTCTGCCCCATGGGGCTCTCTGCTCCCAGCTATCCCTGTCCATGGCTAGTTCTCACAGAACCGGGTATTATTTTTATTTTCAGAAGTTCTTAGTCACTTGCTGGGATCTTGGCCCATTTTCCTTTTGGCCTCATGATCCGCCTCCCCTTGGACCTTAAGACCATCTATGTGGGGGTCATAGAGACTGTCCAGGGGTAAAGGTACTCACCTCATCTGCCTCCAACCCTGCCTGGGTCCGTCATCTGTGCTGCAGGTCCCCCAACCACCACCAGGAGGAGCCCTGAGCACTACTGTGACCTACCTCCCCTCCTGTGTTTGATGGTTTTCATACCTGAATTTATGACTGGCGAGTCCAGGGCCTGTTCTCTATGTCCCAAATTTAAGAGGGCCCTACCCTGATTCTCTGTCTCATCCCTTTGGCATTTCTCAACTCTCCATTCCCTTTCTCTTTTCTCCTTTTTTTGGGCCATGCCATCTGGTGCTCAGGGCTTCCTCCTGGCTCTTTGCTTAAGAGTGACCCCTGGTGGTGCTCAGGGGACCTGCATGATTGCGGGATCTACCCTGGGTCAGGCACATACAGGGCAAGTGTCCTACCACTGTGCTATCTCTCGGCACCTTCTGTCTTGTATTGTGGTCACTGTCCTGGGAGGTGACCCCCATCCAACCCAGTACTGCAGTCTGGCTTTGTCTCCCTCAGGTCCCAGGAACAGGGATCTCAGTGGCCCAGATGTGTCTTTGCTTGTTCTCGCTCCATCAGCCTGTTCCTCACCACCACACCGCCTTCTAGCTGGGGACATTTGATGATGTGATTCGCCTGCCTTAATCGTTCCTAGGTGGAATTTCATTTTGTTTAATTTTCAACAAATAACATTTGAGCTTCTCTCTGCCAGACAAGTTTTCTGGAAACTAGGGAGAGACCAATTCCCTGTCTTTGGAAGCTTAAATTCCAACACTCAGGACGGTTGCTGTGGGTTGGATATTTTCTTCATTAAGGCAGAGTCGGAGGCAAACCTTTTTGGGTTGAAGGGAAAACCTGGTTCTTGCAGGAGTGCTTGGGGAGGGAAGGGAGGTTGGGGTACAAGACCTCAAGCTTGTGAAACACGTCTCTGTCTGCCACTGGGCTCCCTCCATCAACCCCAAAGGGGAAGAGTTCAAACTGCAGAGATGCCCTCCTCTTCTTCAAGCCTTTGTATTTAATATTAATGGACATAAGCGAGGGGCCAGAACAATAGCGCAGCAGGGTGGGGGGTTTGTCTTGCATAGAACCAACCTGGGTTTGGTCACTGGCATTCCATGCGGTCCTCCAAGCACAGCTAGAATTTAATTCCTGAGTTCAAAGCCAGGAGTAACCCCTGAGCATCGTCGGGTGTGACCCAAAACCAAAACAACAATAAAAATCCCACAATTGCAGACCAGTAAAATCTCAGTTAAAGAGTAATGGAATAAACAAATGAAGGCCTGGTAGGGGTTAGGGACGGTGGATGCAGAGCGGGTGGTTTTAATTTTTCACTGGAACATTTGCTGGCCTTTGACCCGGCGGCACTGTCCAGGCTGGGTGAGTCTCTTCCTACCTCCAGGAAGATGTTCAGGGCGGTGCTCCCTCCTTCCTGGTGCTCCCCAAGCTTGACCTGCCTCCCTCGCAGGCCTCTGCCCTTGGTCTTATGTCTCCTGCTCATTCTGGCTTGCCCAGTTGCCCTGAGCTCCTTTCTTCATCCCTGGGCCTAGAAACCATTGCCCCTCCTCCCAGGCACCCCGCCCACTGGCTTTGCTGATGGGAAAACACCCCCTCATCTTTCCGATCGGGCTCCCCCTGGGCGTCCTCCCTCGGTGCTCACTGTCACCTGCCCCAGCTGGCTGTGCTCTGCGCCCTCCCCTGGGCAGATGCCCTCAGCTGGGGGCCTGGGTGGGCAGAAGCCCCCAGAGTCCCTGTTTCCTTGATGATCAGCAAGTCTATAGACTGTTGGCTGCCAACAGCACCCCCAGTAAAGGGATAGAAGTGGGGCACCCAACATCCATCTTCCTCACCACACCTGGTCACCCTAGCACCCCACACCCTCCAGTGACTGGGGCCCCATGAGCTCGGGAATCGGGATAACTCAAAACTGCGCTGAGGTTACTACAAGGTGGAGAATGAAGGGACAGTTCTCTTTTGCCGCGGGGTGCCTGAGGCTGAGCCCTGAGCACAGCTATGTGGCCCCTGTTGTCTCTGGGGAGACCCTGTCTGTTAGGACCCGCTGTAGCACATCGGCCCCGCCTGAGGCTCTGCAGGATGAGGAAAAGGTTTCCTGCTGGAGCCGCTGGTCTCGCTGGGGCGGGGGTGTTAGTGCGGCCAACCTGGGGATGCAGTCTGGTGTCAGTGTCCGGGAAGGCGAGATGTGTCCCCTACAGCCCCGGCCTGCCCCTGGCCAGCCCAACTGGGTGCCGGGGCGCAGCCCTCCTGGCTGTCATGCCCTGATGTTGCCTGCATCAGAGATGAACCTCCGTTCTTTATTTTCCCCCGATGTCAAGTGCATTGCTGCGCCCTCAACACTTAATTACCGCGGCATCCCAAAATACTCCGCAGCGAGCAAAAAATATTGAGATTGCTCCTTCCCAGGGAAGCCACTCTGTGGGGAGGGCCCTGAGCCCAGGAATGTGCAGGGGCGGGAGCAGTCCCGCAGGGGGTGCACTAGGGCCCCAGAACCTGCTGAGGGGCCAGACCCTCCCCCAGACTCTCCATGGATCCGGGACTGGTTGCCAAATCTGGGCACTGAAGTCAACCCCGCCTCCCCTAGGAGGACTCTTGAGCCCAGCAGAGTTGATGCGGATAGTAGGAAAGTGGGGGTACATCCCTCCCCAACCCCCCACTCGCCTCTGTGGCCCCATCACCTGATCCAGAGGCTGCACATCCCCTTTGGCACGTGGGCACAGCTTCCCATGACAGAATCACACTGAGGAGAGGGGTCTCGCCAGGTCTCGGGGGCCTGAGGGACTTGGTGGAGAAGCAGAAGGTGGGGAGAGGAGCTGCTTTGGCTGGTGGGTCAGAGTGATTTAGGGGCACGCCGCAGAGCCTCTGTGCTGGGAGCAAGAACAGGCACCCCCTGTCGTTGTGGGGACCTTCCTGGTGTCCATCTGACATCGTGCTCAGGCCAGGCGAGGTGGTATTGCCTGGTTGATGGGTGCTTGAGGGGCTTGCAGGGCTGAGACCCGGCAAGCTCTGGGGGCCAGAGTAGCTCTGCACCATTTCCCCAGCCCCGCCCCCCCCGTTTCCATTCATGTGCTGCTGTAGCAGCCAGGACCTGCACGCATGCCCTGGGTGCCCCCTCGCAGGCTAAAAACAGCAGCTTGGGCTGAGGACCTGCCGCCTCCCCAGGGCCTGTGCTCCGGGCCTGAGCAGCCTGTCCCCTGTCCCCCCGGCTCCCCCAGATGGACGCCTGTGTCGCTGCTTCTACAGAAGCCTCCCCGACCCCGGCCAGGCTCCAGACCCCCCAGGATCCCTCTCATCCATCCCCCCCCACATAGGCCAGCCAGGACCCTGCGGGAACCTCTGGGGGAGGCTTGTCTGTCTGCTCTCTGCGGTGAATGTAAAGCTGGGATCAGGATTCTGATGGTGACTGCCTCCCTGCCCCCAATTCCCTTGGCACTGCTGTCACTCACCTATGAATAGCCCTGGCCCAGAGCACTCAGAGGGACCCCCCAGGCCAAGTAGTGCCCCAGATTGTGCCCTCCTGCAAGGAGACAGCGCCATCCTCGTGGTCACTCGGCTCTAGCAGCAGCGCCTCCCAGTCCTGTGGTCACTGCAAGCTCAGGTGATGTGGTCCCTCATGGCGGCTTCCTGCAGGTCCCCACCCTAGGCAGGGGGCGCACCCCACCACTGGGGAGGCAGTGCATGACCTCTGTGTCCCTAGCCTGACCCAGTCTCTAAGGGAGGAAGCCCTGCCCCCAAGAAAGATGGGCTGTGGGGGGACATCATAGGTGGCCCCTGTCTGCTAGAGATTTGGGGAAACTGAGGCTGGGGGGTTAGTGTGGGTTGGCAGTAACCCTCAGGGGTCCCTCTCAGCCCAGCCCAGCACGGGGTGCTGGGAACCCATCCTAGCTCCTTCTTGTGGGCCTGTAGCCCTTCTTGTTAATGACATTTTGGGCCACTCCATGGGTGCTGGGCCCCACTCCTGCAGAGACACAGACAGGCCCAAGGCTGCCTCTGTCTTGCCTGTCGGGGCAGGGAGAGCGTCCCTCCAGTTATGTCAGCCTGGGGACCTTAAAGCTTCTGCCTGCCTAGGCTTTTTCCAGTTGACACCCAGTGCCCACCTACTATGTGCTGTGATTAGTGAGTGCTCAGTGCTCGCCTACTGTGTGCTGTGATCAGTGAGTGATCGGTGCTCACCTACTGTGTGCTGTGATCAGTGAGTGCTCAGTGCCCACCTACTGTGTGCTGTGATCAGTGACTACCTACCATGTGCTGTGATAGTGAGTGCTCAGTGCCCACCTAATATATGCTGTTAACAGTCAATGTTCAGTGCCTACTATGTGCTGTGATCAGTGAGTGCTCAGTGCCAGCCTGCTATGTTCTGTGATCAGTGAGTGCTCAGTGCCAGCCTACTGTGTGCTGTGATCAGTGAGTGCTCAGTGCCAGCCTACTGTGTGCTGTGATCAGTGAGTGCTCTCTGTGTGCCATGCACGGTCAGTGGGAAAAGGAGTGTCTTGGTGACCAAGAAAAGGGAGCAATGGCAGAACTGAACTCTGGGCTGGCTGGGGCCAGATGTGAGTGTGCCCAAGGGGCCCAGTGTTGGTGGTCTGCGGAGGTAGCCCCCAGACTGGGCAGGACACAGGGGTGCCTACCTGCAAGGCCAGGACCCCCTCCCCAGCTCTGCCTCCTCCTCCTCCTCCCTCCTCACCATTTGGCTCCCCAGGCCCAGCTGCCCCCATACTCTGCCCCACCTGTGCCCCTGCTGCCTTCCTGCCCTTCTTTCCATCTCCCCCCAGCCCTAGACAGCACCCCCTTCTCTGGGGGCCCTTTCCATGTGATCATGTCAGAGCCATATGGGCACAGCGGCTTGGTGGCCGGGCTCACTCCCTGCCTCAGCAGGCTTTGCCCCTAGACCTGCTGGCCTGTCCCCAGAGGTGGACTCGCGGGATATAAAAGGGGCGCTGGACAGAAGGATGCATGGGCCACCGGCGTGTTGTTCTGGCCACCCCCTCCCAAGTCCCCGCTGGGGGCCCCTGGGGCAGACCAGAGCCGCTTCCCCAGGCCTTGTGCCCCCCACACTGGCCATGACCAGGGCTGTAGCGACCACCAGTCCCACCATGCTGCTGGACAAATGCATTTTTGGGTGCATTTGCCTGTGCAGGTTTCAGGTGGTCAAGGCTGATGGTCTCGGGAAGCACCCCCTGCCGCCCTCACTCACTCTCTCAGGATGCCCCCAGAGGGATCCCAGCCCCCTCTTGCTGGTCTCATCCCCAAAGCCGTTTCCCAGGGCTGAGGCATAATCGTAATGCAGGTCGGGGCTTATATAAGCAGGCAGGAGTCTGCCTGCTCCTCAGGAGGAGAGAAGGATGTAGAGGGTGGCAGGGGTGCCGACCCCGGGCCCCCTGCCTCTAGCCGCATGGGGCTGTGAGGTCTGCGAGCCTGTGTAGGGGGTCCCAGCAGCCCACAGGCCCCGGTGATGTGTCAGAGGCACGTGGTGCCAAAGTCCATGGCGGCGTTCCTCCGTGGCACATTCCTCCGTGGCGCGTTCCTCCGTGGCGCGTTTCTCTTGCAGAGCGAAGAATATGGCGGAGAGAGGGGAGTGGGGCCCCGGGAGTCCATGGAGGGGAGCTGGAAAAGAGAGAGAAATTTTGAAAAAATTTCCCCCGTTGCCATGGTAATGTAATGAGCTTCCAAAAAGTGGTATCTCTGGACCCGTTTTGCATGGGAAGGCAGCGGTGTTGGGGGGGGGGCGGGGGCTAGGGAGCCCAGGAGGAGAGAAGTGAAAACCAGAAAAATAATAGTAATGACAATAACAGAAGCAATAAAGCCATGGCTCCCTGAAGCCACAGAGGCCCGGGTCCAGGCGGGCTTCAGATGCACAGGCCCTGTGGATGGGCGGGGGCAGGAGGTTCTGGGAAGCTGCAAGCCTCCTCCCAGGCCCTGGACAATGCACAGCTGAGGTGTATTATAGAGGACAGTCAGAAGCTGAGCTCTGCCCTCCCCCAGCTCCCAGCCTTCCCGCCCGAGGCCGGCCATGGTGAGTGAGTGTTTAGCTAAGCTGTCGGGGACAGCCTGGTTCAGCTTCTCTCCTGCATCCAAGGCCCAGCGTCCTCCTGCGCCCCATCCTAGAGTCGGCCCCTGTTTTCATGCCGCGCTCTCCTGTATTTGATTTTTGCCTTCCCGGAATATCTGGGGACCATGGGTCTATGTGGACCTGGTAGAGGAGCACTGATCTAGGACACGCCCCACTTTGGGCAACCCGGTGGCTACAGGCTTCTCTCCAGACAGCCAAGCACCAGCCCCCCACCCCGCCCAAGCTCATAGGCTTTTGTGCAGAAACCAGATGTGAGAGCTGGGAAGGGGGTGTGGGCACTGGTTTGCCAACTTCCCACCCACCCCACGTTTGTGGAAAGCTGGGGTATATCATATTCGGCAGCGCGGAACAGGGGCCAGGGACCCTTAGCCTCATGGGCCCACAGCATCGGCTGTGCCCCTGAGCAGTTCCCTGGCCCCCCAGAATCACCTTTCTTCCCAGATGTGTTTGCAGAGGGAACCTGCAGCCGCTCCACCTGGATCCTGAGACCTGAGATGTCCCCACCCCGAGCGAAAGGCTGCCCTGGCACTCATGTCTCTCCTCAGCACGTCCCTGCGTGCTTGGCCACATTCCATCTGCTCCGCGCATCCGCACGCCTGTGCTGAAAAGCCCTGAATGGGGAGGGGGGGAGCCTGCTGCCCCCTTGTGCCTGTTGGGTCTGTCTGCAGCCACCCTCAGCCACCCCCTCCCGTGCAGCTCCTGGGCTGGCACAGCTGAACTCGCTGGGGCAAGGAAGGGGGAGGAGGAAGGAAGGAAGGAAGGAGGGGAGGGAAAGAAAGGAAGTCAGGCAGGCAGGCAGGCCAGATCCCTGTTCAAGTTCGGACAGCAGCAACCATACAGCAGAGAAAGTGCTTACCTCACTCATGGTGACCCGGGTTCAGTCCCGGCTCCCCATCTCATCCCGAGCACCACCCGAGTCATCTCTGAGCACAGAGCACAGAGTCAGCTCTAAAAACTGCTGGGTGTGCCCCAAGACAGAAACAGCAAAAGTTCAGTAGACATCAGGCAGTGACCTGAGAGGGTCTGTCCCGTAGACTCAATCCTGGCCCCTGCTGCAGGAAGGGGACGCAGCAGCCAGGCCCAGCCACGTAGTCCCACCTGGAGGTCTTCAGCCCTCACCAGTGTGGGGAGCCCCTTTGCTCCTGGGCTCGCCCAGGAGAACACCAAAGACTCACTCCCTCGCCCACCGTGGATTCATCTCCACTGCATCTTGTGGAGTGGGCGAGCCCCGGACTGACTTCTCTCAACCTGCACCTGTGCCTGCAGGCCACTGCTCGGGGCAGCTGAAGCCATGGGCTGTCGGCCTTTTGCTCTGCCTGGATTCCTGACCATGCCTCAGACACTGCCCAGTGGCACTGACATGCTTCATCACTGCTTTTGTGGAGACATGTTCACATGTGTCTCATTTTAGGTGATGATGCCCGTGAGCAGAAGTGTGAAGTTCTGTGGCCATTGTTCTTGTGACCTAAATTGTACAGGGATAATCTTCTATTCTTTTCTGTAAAGTCCTGCTAACTTTTTATTTTCAAGAAAGCTTTTCATTAAATTTGTGTGTGGTGAATGATTTGGGGTAGGGGTCCATTTTCATTTATTCTGCCCTACATCACTAGTGGCCTGGCACCAGCCCCAAACCCTGAGGCATTTTATTGCTGTAAAAATATGAATATCTTTATCAGATCCCACGAAAATTTGTTTGGGTTTTTATTGGAATACTTTGTATCCAGTGGCTAAGTATATGGAGGACTGGCATTTGCAGGTGTGGAGTCTGTTCATGAATATACGTGTCTCCCGATAGGATTTCGGAATGCTAAAAAGCTTGGCAAATCTTTCGTTAAATTTGTGCTGAGACGGTTCGTGATTTTCATCGCTTCTGCAAATGGAACCTTTTCATTATTGATTATCTACTTGTCCCGGGCCTGGCACTTCTGTGGATTCGTGGATGTTGATATTTTTACACATTTGTCTTACTAACCTCTCAGTTCTGGTAAACAGCTGTGAATTCTTTGGGATTGTTGGCATGGTTGGATGAGTGAATCATGGCTTAATTCTTCTGCTTTGCCTACTGGAATCTCTGTGAGATTATTTGGAGAGGCATTCTAGTTCCATTCTTGCACTGACTAAGCTTCCATTTTTCCTGGCATATTAGTGATCATTTTCATAGGGCCTGCCCAGTGATATTCAGGAGTTATGGGGCCAACTCCAGACACTTGGGCCATACTCCTCGTGGGGTTTGCAATACAGAGAATCCACTCAGGGCCTCATGTGCTTGGTATGTGCTTTACCAAATACACTCTCCCCAGACGCAGATCAGTGCTGTATTTTTTTCTTTTTGGGTCATACTCAGTGATGTTCAGGGATTACTCCTGGCTGTGCACTCAGTAATTACTCCTGGTAGTGTTGGGGGGGACCCCATAGGATGTGGGGGATAGTTACAGCATTGGCCACATGCAGAGCAAACAGTCTTTCCACTGTACTGTCACTCCATCCCCTATTTTAGTTTTAAATATTTGAAGCTGTGTTTAAATACCATGATTCGCAAAGTTGTTCATAATACATTGTTAGTTTAGGTATTTAGTGTTCCAGCAATCAACCCCACCACGAGTGTGACCTTTCCACCAATGTCCACCTCCTTCCCCAAGCCTGCCCTTTAGCATACACAAAATAACGTTATTGCTTGTCGCAGCCACATGTTTCATAGTGGTATTACTGAAGCCATTTCTGGAGGATTTGCTGAGCTGTGAGTGATAGTTGAGCCTTCTGTGCTATTGTTTTCACTCATTGAGCTTGGTGGGCTTCTGTGCAGCTTTCCTATCTGATTGGCTGTGCACCTTCTGGGTGGTCAGAACTGAAATTTGTGTATGTCGCATGACTGCATATGTGGCTGTGTGCTCCGGGAGCTGTGGAATAGGGACGCTTCAGCAGCATGGCTTCATAGAACGAGAGGAGAGGTTGGTGTGGGTGGAGCACTGGGCCTTCCTGTTGGCAGAGACTCAGCTTACCCCCATTACCAAGGAGGGTCCAGAGATCTGGGCCCAGAGACTAGGCCTTCCGGGTCTGTCTCAGCTGTAGCACTTCCCGAGATGGGCGGCAGAGCTGGGTCTTTCTTTTGCTGGTGGAAGTGGGTTCCGGGTTATTTTTAATACATTTAATCCTTTAAATCTACTCCTGTGTTGTGTGTATATATACACACACCGCACCATTTTTCACTTGCGTTTTCTTCTAACAACTTAGGCTTATATTTTTTCTGAATTAGTTTTCTTCCTTAAAGTACATCCTTCAGATAGTCCTTGATTCGTGCAAGTGCCTTCAGTTCTCACTTTGTCTAAAATTATCTTTACTTGACCTAATTTCTTATGTGGTAATTGGTAGGAATCTATAATTCAGAAGTGGGCTGAGGGTGTAGCTCAGTGGTAGAGTTGTATGTCTCACATGTTTGATCTCTGGCACTGCGAGGGGAAAAAATTGATTCAGAGGTGACAGTTTACTTTGTCTTGGAATTCTCACTCTATTCCTTTGTCTTGGTTTCCTTCGTGGCTGATGAGACCTGACTGTTAATCTTTAGGAACTGTTTTCATCTCTGAGGGTTCTTTAAAGACTCTGTAGGTTGGGGCTGGAGTGGGCGGGCACTTGCCTTGCACCCGGACAACCAGAGTTTGATCCCCTGGCATCCCATGGGGTGCCCTGAGCACTGCCAGGAATGATCCCAGAATGCAGAGCCAGGAGTAAGTCCTGAGCACTGCCCAGTGTTGGCCCAAAATAAGCCCTTGAGCATGAGAGGAAGAAGGGGAGGAAGAAAAAGATAAGGAACAAAGAATGAGGGAAGAAAGCAGAGGAGAAAATGGGTATAAGGCTCTGACCCGAACAGGCTTCATCGCAGTTATTGTGTGGTTCCCCCAGCACAGAACCAGGAGGAGCCGCTGAGAACCTCAGCCTGTGCCCTCCCAAACCTGGAAAAGAAAAAGGCGGAGGAAGGAGCACGGAGGGGAGGGAGGGAGGGAGGGAGGCGGAGCCTGGGCAGTGGGGGAAGGTCTGAGGCACAAGTGGCCCCACTGTAATCTCAGGCCTCGGTTGGCACAGCCCGGAATGGGCCTCTCTAGACCTCTTAGTGGTCAAAGGAATATTGGCCCTGTCATTGCTGCATTTTATGACCCTGAATGGGCCTTTCAAGATCCTTTGGCCTCTTTTTAAAAAATGAGCTGATGCCACCCATGCTATGATTTTTGTGAAAATTAACTGAGTGTGCTTAGAAAATGCTCAGTGAGCTTTGCGGAGGCCCTTGCGGCCACCAAAGAAACAGCCATTGGTCAGTCTGAGGTCTTGCAGCTGCAGCTCAGCATGGAGGAGAAAGGCCTTTTGCCCCAGCGGTTGGCGTTTCCTTGGTTCTGTGGCTGAGAATCCTTACCAGCCTCCCTGGGGATGGGCATATGTGAG